>JAOSYY010000014.1:8548283-8596483 GCA_025727935.1 Hebomoia glaucippe
ACATAACTCATTGTTGAAGATATAAATACCTGTACCGATGTCTAAATAGAAGGGAATAGAAACATCCGGTCCAAAAGTCAATAAACAATCGAATGCGTGATCCCTTCACCACATCTAGATAATTACTGGCTTATGTTTTTTCTTTTTATATCACGAATCATTTCTGCTTAAGATGAAATTCTGACATAAAAAAGGAACAAAACAAGTTTTCTTCAATGCGAAAATCGTCTGTGAGACTTGTACTATAGATGTAGCAAATTACTCTACTGTACTTTAGAACTACATTTCCTTAATTATATTATATTGTATTCAGCTTTAATATTACATAAGACAATTATAGTATTACTAAAATACCTTATTTACAATAATAACCAACAGCAGTGTAAGAAGTTTTACAAAATCATCTAAGGATCTACACAAAATATTCTACATATAATTTTGTTAAAATTTTGAGTTATTATCTGGGCATCGAACTACCACCCAAGTGGTAGATACGTGACCTCCGTTCAACTTATACAAGCGAGTTTTTTATTATTCAATTCGGGTAGGCATGACATTTTAATGAACCTAATCGTATAAAGTATGCAAATTCATGATATAATTGCACAACATAAATCAAATTATCTAACGTCAGGGAATGAAATGCAGGTCAAGATGTTTCGTATCAAATATCAGATGAGAAGGATGTACAATAATTTAAAGAAGCAGGAATCCCCTAGAGATAACAAATAACTTTTAACATTTATGAAACAAGAGAAAAGTTGGTACTTCGTAAGAATTAGATAAATGTTATTCTCCTGTCTGTAAAGTCTCAGAAAATGACAAGGGTGAGTATTATACATTGTTATATTAACGATATTTGATGGAAATTAGAATTTTAGTTTAGAAAAATAAATATTTTTCATACAAATTTTTTACAGAACATATTCGTTCGTTACCGACATTTATATCTACTACTGCATTGATATTTGTTTCTGTTTCGGTCAAAATATGACGGACAATTTTTATGGAAATTACAGAAACTAAAATATGAAATAATCTATTTTTATGTTTTGTGCCGTTCACACATAATAAAAGATCTAAAGAGCAGATAGATTATATATTATTATATAGGTTTTAGTATAGATATAAATAAAGAACTTTTAAAGACTGTCTTCAAATTACATATTAACAAGACTCAGAAAAAGAAACATTAATATATTTACCTACTTAAACTATAAAACATAAAATAAACGATGTTTGCCGCAGCGATTTGTATTGAGTTGCGGTTTTTGTATAGCGCTGGAATGGAACAGCTAGCGCGTCGGGTTCTAGTTGCACAGTGCCATTAGAAATTTCAATAACAATTTATAGTTGGATGCCAATGGTGCCTCGTGGATTCACCTAGGTTGATTTTACTTGATAAGGATGACGGTGATAATTATAAATAATACATAAAAGCTGATAATATGGGTTCGAACCCAATATCAACAATTTGCCAGTAAAGGTCCCGTCAAAATCGGCCCAGCTGTTTTAGAGATAAACCGGAACATACGGATAACAGACTGATAACAATTTAATAAATCCTATTTCTTATACTCTCAAATACACCGAGAAAATGTGTAACTTTGATTGTACACAGAATCTTCAATTTTATTTATGTGTACATAACGTAAATTTTTAAAGAACGATTAAATATATATTTTTAATTTTCTATTGCAGTGACATATCCCAAACGAATTCATTAAAAAAACTGATATAATGAGTAAAACTCACTTTTGACTAAGAGTGCCTAATTGAGCAATAGTATTAATTAAATCACAACGTACAATCGATTAAATAGTTTCTATGTGAAAATAACCACAATGCCAGCGACAAATCAGAAGTAATCCATAATATAGATTAATGATACTTCAATTATTAATCTTTGTAGTGAATTGTTTTAGACATGTTATGACTTTTATAACAGTAGATATAATATTCTAAGCAGTGCTTAATTATCGCAACATTAAATTTATTTCAAAAGGCAATAAATGAACATGGATCTATAAAAAACAATGCCAATAGCGTGTAGCTAATACTTTTACAATACTCAATATTGCATAGCTTATGTAACGAATACAAAATTCTCTATATGTATAACACTTTGCAGACGATTCAAAAATTGGTAATGCTGTTAAGTAATAAAGAAGATTTTATACTGGCTTCTTGAAAACAACTAAGAGAAACTGGGAGTTGGGATTTTCTTGATAGTCTTAATTAAGGTGAAGAGTATCGCACAAGATAAGATTAAAAATCTTGATTTCCTCGAGTCTAATAACCTGGCAAGTTTATTGTGTGCGCTTCAACGTCTTTGATGTTGTCTATTTATGGCTACTACTTTGGAGAGTCGGGAATGGGTTGTCACATCTTCCGGATGCTACGTTAGAAAACATCATTGCTAACTAATAATACTTTTTATTAATGATTATGTCTACATATTATATGACAGTGTGACATATTCTCAGCCATATCTTTTATGCCGAAAGGTATATTGCAACAAATCGAACAAATTTTAATATTTGCTTAATTTTCCTTTTGAAATGTAATATATATTTAATCTGTTAAGCTGATGTTAATGAATTTCAATGTATTTCTTTTTTCGGATTACGTCCACTAAAACTAATACAAATTTTAAATAAATTCGGGAAAGGAGGATAACGAAATTTCAACAGGACGACATCCGTACGTTTAGGTATAGGAAATTGAGAGGCGAATCGAAATGTAAAATTTATTGGGAAAATCACACGACACCGCCTGACGGAGGTTTACGAACGAGCTTCGAAACATTATTATATTTACTGAACATTTTCCATGAAATTTACTTTCTAGTGAAACGGTTACGAACCAAAGGTGGGTTTGGATTTTTTACAATTCCGAGTTAGATATTTGAAAAAAGGAATTTTACATTTTTCGGAACAAAACCCAACATTCATACCCTATATTTACAAAAACTGTAAACATACGATTGGGCACAGTATGTATATCATGTTGTTTTATTTATATAACGTTGTCTACTTCTAATGTTAGTTTTGCAATAAACTCGCGCAGTGCTTAATCGATTTCGACGTTTAACCGCAGACAAGCTTTATTTTCCAACCGTTTCTATACTTAGCAACCTGCGATAATACTTATTTGTGTATCATTTCTAATTAATTTTAAAAGTAATCATCTAATGTTACTTATGTGATAAGGCATTACGTTAAGATACACAATGGGAAAGTAAAGATATTTTAAGAAATTATATCGATCGTTTAACAAACAAATTTTTCATCCTAAATAATTTAAAATGATTCTTACATTACGTTTTTAGTGTGCACATCCTTGTTATTGCCGGATGGTCTTAGGATATTGGTCTGTGACTGGTCGAAGAAATTATGACAATACAAAACTATTCCCATATTATTTTAACACAAAATTGAATAGAAATTTCCAAACGTTGTAAGAAAGGACGTGCTTAATCTAACAGACGAAGATTTAAGTGGCCGTCCAGTACGGTGCGATCGATTTCAATTAAAAGGGATTTAGTATGATATTAATAAAACTAAATTTAAAAGCATGGATAGATCTTACATGTATATATAACTTAAATCATTCGAAATTCATTAAAATTCCTATAGACTATTAAAATAAACTACTGATGTATTAGCGTTAATAATAATAGTGCTGAAAACTATTAACAAATAACGTTTTTTAATAATACGTATTGCAGCGGCAAAATATTTTTTATATAAAAAAGGTTACATTAAAGTAATTTTTACGTATTAAATACGACAGACATATCCTAATATTGGGCTCTTTAATAATATTATATATAGATATATTGTGTTCTGTATGATAAATGTACAATAACACAAGCCTCCTATGGGAATGATCCAAAGAAATACATAAATAGGTTTCACGTACAGTGAGACGCGAAAATTCAAGAGACAACGTCATGAAGGACTACATTTATCACGATTTTTATGAGTATACAATCAATGTATACCTAATTAAGTAATTAGTCAAATATTAAATTCTCATCCGACATCACGACAATTTAATACCGTTTGCCTAATCATGCATAAAAATTTAATTGTCTTACGTGTCGTTGCAGTCGCGATATTTATGAAACTGAGTTTACTCTTATAAAACCGTTAGTTCAACGACCTAAATAATACATACGTGAGCTAAGGTACACTTAGTAAGCGTCGCGAATCCTAGAAATGCTTAATATAAGCAGGTTATTTATGCAGTTTTTCTTGCGTGGCGATAAATAGCGGAAAGTTGATTTTAAGCATTTCTCACGGTTCTCATAAACTCATATAACGGCTTCGAACGGTCATTTTACATAGCCATTACAGTCCACAAGCACTAAGTAATTATCTCTGGATCGCGTGGTAAGCTTTACAGACATATTGCAAAAGACTATTTTTTGGATAAGTATTTTAAGTTCTGATATATGAATAAGTATAGTGCCACGCTATTTCACTATACTTTAATTTTATTTCTATGTACAAATATATATATTTCATTTTCAATCTTATTAGTTTTTATTCTCAAATAGATTTGTGAAAGGCAAAATGCAAAGACCAATGTGACTTAAGGTGCGAATGACACGAATAAAGCTAGTCGTATAGGATATTTATTTATTTAAACTGTTTTTGTAGAGTACTGTATAGGCGATTTATTTAAAATTTAGAGTAACTGCGGTTCCAGTACCGTATGTCGCTTAAAAGATTAGATAAAACAATGCAGGTAACAACCAGTCGTACTATAATTAATGTATACTTAGAACAATAACTGTAATTCTCATCATGAGTAGAGAGTAAGCTCTAGAAGATAAATAAAACCTTTAACTACCACTATGTTAATGTACTTTAAAATGTTTAATGAAAAAGGACATATGCATTTTAACTTTGATTGTATAATAATTTGACCCTTATATATTTTGACCCTTTTGAAAACCGTAATTATCTACTTTAGCCATTCTTAATACCAGGGTATCACATAAGTATAACATATAACAAACAGGTAAGTAAAACGACCCTTTAGTACAGACACCTACAGACTCGTGAACGGTGACTCAATGAACATCTGGTGCTGTTTAAACTTACGGATATGAACTAATCCAAAACAATAACACTCTACATATTACGTTATTTAAAAAGATGCACGATTTTTACTAACTGAATAGTCCATGTTATTTTATAAATTACTTATATTGTAATTCTCTATTCTATCTATTTCTATTGTAATTAACTATACATTGCGTTGTATAGGTACATTTTCGTTGGATATCTATCGCTATTCTGTACTTGTAACTACTAATGCCATTGATCTCTATGTAGTAAATTCCAATCGCATTATTTATTTAAATACTAATTTGTTTCGTTTTCTTCGTCTCAAATACTGGAGCGATTTAGGAAAGAAGAAAAACTCAGATGCGAGGCAAGAGTCTAAAATTGAAAAAAATATTGATAAGCTAATTTTGTACAGGAGCTACCAATCGCTAATGAAATGTTATGCATTATAAATTTACCGGAGCACCTTCGCTTAACACACAAAAAGTTTATAATGCAGATTATATTTTCAGCTCAAGATTTTCCGAACGATTGAAGTATACCTGTATTTTTACTATTTAGTTCAACAACAAGACATAATTGATCGTCTGTGGCCCAACTATCATCACTTTTAATAAAAAAAGCTTTTAAAAAAATAATGATTCGATGATAATGTTAGGGTTATTGCACAGGTAATTACATTTGCCATGATTCACCCCAACTCGAAACATGATTTATTATAGCACGATATTGTAAACGCCATCCGTGTTTTATATAAATACATATAGATGACCAGTTGTGTGTAATAAAACATCTACGGAACATTCGTAATAAATTGTAAACTTTTAACAGCAGACACATCTTATGAAGAAACATACCCATTGTATTAATGAAGAAGGGGCTCTGACGTACTGTGTTCTTATTTTAAATAATGAAGTTATGTTAAGTGCTACAATAAACCGAATACACAGGTCTATAATGACAATATAATGAAAATATATATTGGATCTCGTTAAGTAGGCCACGCACTAAAAAGATCATATGTTTACGTAATCTGTGCAGGCACTAACCCCATTCGTGGTATTTCTATATTTAAATGTTTGACAGATCGTTAAAGTAAATGCTCCTATAAAAGATATTATAGTGTGGCACACAGCTAGTTTAGTGTGTGTTATGAAACAAGTAATAACTCTAGAAGCGACAATTTCAACTGACATGCTAACGCTTTCAACAATTATTTAATCGTAATATTTTGTTACATTGTAATTTCTTATGTTTTACAACATTGTTGTGAAACCACATCATGTTATGTGCTGTCTTATAGTTTAAAACTGAACGAGTCAAAATCAATATAATCGGAACGACCAACGGCGCCTACGAAAAATGTGTATTGTATTAGCATGAAGCGTAAAATGTGGGACGCTGACGCCATTGAGTTACCATTCACTACATCGACACTCAATAACTTGATACGCACAACTCGCTCTAAATGTCGCCGTGACCAGCTTTAAGATTTATTGTGATCAATCTTCTATAAATCTATCTAATCGTTTCCTAGTAACATGGAATAAAATCACAAAACGATTCCTAATGCACTTTTCATATAACATACATTATTGTTCATGTCTATTTTGATGGATTGGTCAGTCAAATGGATTTTATTATGTATGTTGCAATACGAATAATGGTTATTAAGCGGTTGTATAATTATTTTTACGCTTTCATTAGTTCTTGAGACTTATTTATATACATTGATATTATAATCAGTAACGTCTTTTCCATCGTTCTACAACCTATAGCTGATCATAAAGTTGTCCGTTGGAAAAGCGATCTCTCATCAACAAATCGTAGAAATATAAAATCAGTCTCTATATTTATATATCTCTTTATTATAATTTGTAATCGACCAGCCGCTTTACATCACATTTACTTAAGGTAACACACCAGTACAGTACTTGGGACCTGTGAACAGTAGGAACGTGAGCAAAACGTCGTAGTAATTAGCGCCGTTCAACTTGGATCCAATGGTTGTTCATCAATTCATCACAGGATGTGTGAACCCAGGCAATCGCGTCTCGTCGTTATTTGGAATGCACTTCATCCTTGTTAAAAGACATTACATCATAAACACGAATTAGAGAGTCTGACAGTCGGAGGTCTATGTTATTTATGTAAAATACAGGTGTATAACTTTTTTCTTTTTTTATTTTGTCGCAAGCATTACGTGAACATTGTTAGAATTGGGGTGCACACTGGTAATACTGATATTTGGGAGCCTAATACCGCTTTTATCTACATCTCTTGCTAATCTTAAGAAGGGTCTAATAGAAAACAAAATGGAATGAAATCACCACCAACACGAGTTCAAGAGCTGAAGAGGTGTTTCGATCAATACTGTTAGAAACTGTCTATGTATTTCTAACTCGTCAGATTTATTTCGATATGAAATATACTCAGAGTAATTTTAACATTTAAGTTTCTTGAAATTTTTATTATAGTAACATATTTAAAATATTTATGTTGAATTCAGGCCAACATTTTCATTTATTATTTTATTTTTTACTGAATTTGTATTGAGAGTTGTAGTTGTGTCCATACTGTAGATAAATAACATATTGGTTTATTTTTGTGGAACTAACATCTGTAAAAAAACAAAGGTCAAACTTAATACTCAATGGAAAGAAGAAGAATTGTAGAAAATACTCGATAATAGAATCCTGTGTTTACCGCGATATTTCCTGTATTTAAAAATAGTATTTCTTAAAATGATGTAATACGAAAATAATTTTGAAAGTACACATCATTCTAACCTAATATTTCAGATTTATTTTAAGAGTACATACAATAAAGTAAACATATTTCATCTTTTCTCTATCATCAGTCAGCGTTTATTCATCGCAGCTCTAAAATAAAGGCAGCATTTTTTTACCAGTTATATTTAAGCTTGATTTTATACGAAATCTGTCGAATATTTAGTGAGATAGTAATATTTCAGCATTCGAATCATAATAGCTATGATTAGAAACAATTTTTTAACACTGGCGGAGAAATCATGCCACAATCAGCAGTAGTCACGCAATTGTCGTAAACATAGGCTAATGTTTCTACCTATTTTATTTCATATCAGTTTTATTTATTTTTTTTACATAATTACAATTCGTTCTATAATTTTATTATTCCAATAATAACGATGTAATATTTTCATTCTTGGATCATCACGTACGAAGTCGTTTATCAGTTTAGCGTGTTACTTAATAGTTTAGAAATATTTACTATTATTACATATGCAAGAAATTATAAAATAATATAGGTATGTAATTGAAACATTAAATACAATATTTTATTCATAAAAATAATTTCACGTAGTCTCATATATTTCACCTTCTTTAAGTAATTGAAATTGTTAAAGTTGATGATAAAATGTAATAGTCGTATGCGACCTTGAAATGTCCTCGCTCGGTTGCACTTGCCAGTTCCGGTCTGTCTCCTCTAAAATACATTAACGTATTTGTGTTAATTTTTTCCTAAATACAAAATTATATGATAATGGAAAAACTTTTAATGTACGCGTGAGAAGAGTTAAGAGGTGGGTCCTTTGCCAGTTAACCAGAGTTCGTTTACTTCTGTTCATTTCTTACTACCCAATAATTCAAGATTAAAATAATTTTTAATCTAAAGTTTTATGACAATGTATATAGTTATTCATAATACAATCGCACTACTACTGAAAGGAAAAAAATTAATTCAAGTGAATATTCCTGACCTAAGACAAATACTACTTTCACTTTAAACTAATATAATTTTCTATAAATAAAAAATATTTAATATTTTATGGAAAATTTTTGAGAATAAAATTCGTGTAGCCGTTTTTAAAGTTTATGAATCAATTAATTTTTTCGCAAATGTTAACATTCAACCACTATTTTCTATTTTAATGTAAAATAAATAAAATGATATCATATTACCGCAATCTAATACTCAAGCGATACCACCTCCACGAGGTCCAGGCAAGTCAGGCATTAATGAAAGTAATTAGTTCAGCCTCGACCCCGTTGTAACCTGACATTAGTAACAAAGTAGCGTGAAAATTAATTAAACTGACTTACTACTCGTTGAAGTAGTTCTTAATATAAATGTCATACCTTACTTCCTAAGACCGCCACAGCAAAATCTAGCGAAAAGGATTAGCCAGTAACTTTTTCAGAATTGAATTGGATTTCACAACCCCAATGTAGATTTTTCGTTTATTATCGTCCCGTAATTTGACAGTCTGGTAAAAAAAGACATGTCCAAAAAAATACATAGTTCAAGACGTGAATGTATAATATTTTAACAAAGTAAATAACACAAGAATCTCTCGCCTCATAAATAATAAAATTTATATTTTAGAAGTGTTACGAGTCATATTACGAGTTTAGAAGTAAATTGCAAATAAAAATAAAAAGGTATTTGTGTATCGATATGATTCAATATTATGTTATGAAGGTCAGCCGTAAATCGTCAGCATGTTAATTGTTCAGAAGGTCATTGAGATACAATGGATTCTGCAATTGAATCTTGTTCTCCGCCCATATGTGGGAAACTGCAAACCAAGAAACCACTAATAACCTTTGACGAAACGTCATCTTTTTCTTCGATTCACTGTAGAGTGTAGACGACCGCGCTATTGATATATGACAACAACAATAAATTAATTGTAAAAAAAATGTTTAATGGTTAGAAATCTTATATAAGCTAGAAATTAGTTAAAAACTCGAAAGAACTTCATTTACTTCATTTCCTTGTGCACAAGGCCAAATTCTTAATGAATTTATTAACATTAAAGTCGATATCCATATGCAACAACAGATACGCATTATGAAAATTATTGATTTATTTTCAATAAATTTGATAACATGGAATTAAAATTTACCAAGGCAAAGTAAGTAATGACAATCGTAGGTATAATTAATATATGAAAAATAAACTTATTATTTTATAATTTGAAAAGATTGTTCTTGAAAATCACTCGTTGCCAAATCATATGTCATAATTCTAAAGAAAAGAGTAAGTTTTAATCTATGTTCTACTATTTATATTGTTGAGTATTCACTTTTTCTATGATACACACAGCCTACATTGAAGTTTGTGTTGTTATAATTTCTTGTATATTTACTCAATGTATAAAGCACAACCAAATTCCTGCTATATGTTGTACCATACATCAGGACTTTGATATCTTTCCCGCGTCCCTCATTTATATTTAAAGTACTCAAAACTCAACTTCCTCATCACCGTAGTTGGGTTTTGTAATAAAGTAAGCTGCTATGTTTATTATAGCGCTGTAGTTCATTACACGTATGAAGTGGGTGGAAGGACGTATTGTCGTCCCTCGAGAGCGCTAATGTGCGACGTAGATAAGTAGTCCCTGCATTCAACATACATTAACCAGGAACTACTTACTACGCAATATGGATGTCAGAAAGTATACATTTTACCACAGTCTAATAAAGCAAGGCTTAGTAGTCCTTATCGACAACAACCTGATGTGATGTGAAAGTGAAAATGTATTACAATCTACTTAAAGTCAAATATTTAGACTGATTCTAAATCGTATCGTATAAAATATAGACCATATTCATATAGAAAACTATTTTGTCTATTGTTATGAAAATTCTTTCTTCTCTTCTCTTTAAATAAATTAAACGCGCTAGTATATGAAATTAAAAGAAAGTATCGTTGTAGTGATATCGTTTGCCAATATTTACTTTCTGGTAATACAGTTTTGTGTAATCAGACTCATCTATTTTTATTTATATTGGCTTAGTAATAAAAAAAGTGCTTGTGACTCCCTGTTCGGCGTAATTCCGTGTCGTGCCCTCGGATGATGGCATCATTCTGAGTCACGGCTCGATCTACCGATGACATCTTAGTTTGTTAGGCATTGTTTATAAACACAAGTTGTATAACTGAAATAATCTTCCTTAATCAAATCACTACAATTCTTAACCCCTTTGTGAACCCCGAATTAAGTAAATAAATAAATATGAATACATTTAAATACTAGCACCGTGAGGAAATGCAGTAATGAAGAGATATGTGATCTACATATTCGTGGCTAATTCAGTTTAATTTCCCAAGGGAAGAATCTGGAGTTATTCCGATTCTTACCATCGCGTTTCCTTCACCCACGGTAGCTATATCGGATAACATTAGAGTAACCAACATTTATTCTACCCGATATTAAAACACTAACATATATAATAAGTACATATAATGATATAAAACCTTAATTGGGTATATGATACTTAAAAAATGATCATTTTAAATAAAAATTAAACAACTACTTTTTTGGAAAAATAAAAATTAAGAACTGGTTCTATGAATTATTTATAGTCTAGTATTAGGAATTTATTACCGTCCTTATAATATATAAGTATCCATATGTATACATAGTCTTATGTAATTTAATTCACGCACATTAAAAACATGGATATACAAAAAAATGCATGCGAGAAATGAAAGTTAAAAGCTATGCTCGTCCAACGACCTCATCGCGACGCCATTGTGCCTCAGACTGGTGCTCATGAAATATGAATGCTCCGCCTGAAAGAACGACTAGTCCCCAGCCTGTTAGCTATAGATGCCCATAACCCCCTAATATTGACACAAAAGCCTAAGGGCAGTATGTGATTCGTGGCACTAAAATGAAACTCGTCTAAATTTTATTCCTTTCTCACACGCAGCCTATTATGCAAAACCCGTCTCCATTGTACGATATTCCCATAAAAAACCAGTCAATTTACTCGCCGTAATGGGGTTCGTGACTTTCAAACCAGCACCTTCTAACTTATTATTTACAAAATGTAGTATTATTGTAAATGCACAAAAATGATTATAATTTCTATATAACTTAACAGTATCTTCGATGAGAATAAAATTTACTGAAATGTATCCATAAAAAAGTTTTAATTTCAACATAATTAAAATTATAATCCTTTGAGAAATCTTATCAGCTTTCGTTTCAGCATTTTCTTTTTCAATGTACAGATGTGATAACTTTATTACATTTATCTTTAAATTCGTCAGCAAATATCAGAAACTAATCTCGAAAAATCATATTACAATGTTCTGGGTTTTATACAAATACAAATTTAATAGCTAACTGAAATTACATTTCAGGATAGGCAGGTACTCAAAATATAGACCAACTATAATATTAAGTATAACTACATCTGAATAATAAAAAAGAGCGAAATAATTTTAAAGCCAGATCAAATAAATACATGTAAACAAAGAATTTACATTTATAAATATATGTGGGTAAGTTACTTACCCGTGTGTTTCTTCCCGCAATTGTTAGAGATATAGAGATAAAAGATGTATCGCAGTAATCAGTTGGCACAGTGCAAATTCCCAAGGTAAACAAAGATTACGTAAACGCAATCCCACGCACGCACGTCACCCGATCGATTTTCAAACTTTCGAATACGCCCACTTACATCTTACAAACGAGGAAAGCTAAAATCCCTAGAACAGCTTCTTGAACACCGCATCCAAAGCACAAAGTTACCCGTGCCCTTGAAGTTGTACAGGTTATATTATCGATAGAGCACAACACGCGCACTGTCAGATTGGACAAACAATCACAAGTAAAGTTTGTAGCGGGTATCATAAACATAAAAGTGTCATTAAGTCTTTATAGTTCATAGGCATATGCGGTGTTAAATATCATTTATGTATAAATATTGGTAAAGCAGTCTCAGCAGACCGCGAACGTTTTGACAACACTCATTGCCCGTGGTCAGACGATGACTGAACGGCGAAAGCGCCGCGGAGCGTATGGCCGATGCACGATGGCACGCTAGGCGACGAGGACCCCGCACCTCCGCTGTTCCATACCGCCGCTGCCTGCCGTCTGGTGCGCGCGCCACTCCGCACTCAACGCTTCAAAATGAAAACAATCACAAGCGGCATCCTATAATAAAAATGAAAATAAACATAACAATTTGAACGGAGAACGAAATAGCTGCGTCTGGTAGGAAAACAATTATTAAAGATATACGTAATGTGTTAAGTATAACTTAAAAGTAATGTTACTCAATAAATAACTAATTAATAAGAGGCTACTTGCGGCCGCATTTATTTCATCACAACGTACACTATTATTGCATATTTTAGTTAAGCTTGAAACTTTATTCAACGCCTTTTAAATAAACAACGCTCGAGTGTAGCCACTCCATAATGTCAGGAACAAAAGAGAAGTAACAGGATTGAGATTTTATCACAATATAAACGGAAGAAGGGTAAAGTACGAATAAGCAATAAGCAAATGCGTAACATTCAAACTGAAGTACGAAATTTAAAAAACCTAGATAGGTATTTATTTCTACAACAGATTATACATTTAATATAATTTTTGTCTCGACATTTTTTAACCTAATTATTATGTGAACTTTACGTCAAGGTAAAGTTCACATAATTAGTCTTTCTCAGGCAGTGTGTATGGTATTTTGGAAAACAATTATTATCCTTTTTACCTTTTTTTATTTTACTAATTAAGTATTTGAGATATGGATCAATAGTGTAATAATAGCGAATATCATATTCAAATCTGGTTTGAAATAAGTATATTGTATACAATAAGTACTTATACTCGTATGTATATTATCTAATTTATAACAATGCAAACTTGTAGTTCCAACATAATATTTAAACACTAGATAGTAATTAATTATTCGCTGGTTATTGAACCTCATCATTCAGTGTTCTAGAAAATCTAGCTGTTTTGGGTGATATTAATTCGTTATACAATATAATCGAAATAGCCAGGTAAACGTTAAGGAGGCAGGTAGCGGAATTTAAGAATAAACTTTTAGGGTAGCCTACTAACCTCTGTTCCAAGAAAGTCGCGGCCACTCACTGGCTCACTTGCCTCCATTAGTAACTTTACAAGAGGAGAGAATTACCACGCGTTTCCCACATTATACTTACATTAATAGCGCTATTTATAAATTGTTTTATAGAGCACGCACTTACTAAATACTCATCAAAAGCAATTAATTTGTATATACGTTCCAATTTAAAGCATATAATGAACGTAGTGCTTTTATTTCCGCTTTATTTCATCAGTAAGTTTACTTCTCATTTTCTTGAATCAACATGTTATAATAAATAGATTATAAAAATACATTGCTACATTAAATTATGGCATTTCAATATTAATTGACTTTACCTTGTAATTGTAAGTTTAAAATCAATAATAGGTTATTACTTACTATCGAGTCGATTGACAGTAAGAAATTTTTAATCTTTTAATTGTCAATTTCAAAAGCTCATTCTGGGATATGTGATTAATGTTTCTTTTAAAAAATTAAAAGCCTTTATATTAGTATTTATTAAGTGTGTACCCTATACGTTAGCTTACACAAAAGGAAGTCTAAGATTTTTTCCGTATTTAACCTGAGGATTACGTGAAGTGAGTATATAAGCTATATTAAATTACTTTAATTCTTTTAGTATCTTAATACTTTATTAGCTATTGTAAATCACACGTGCATGTTTTACGAGGCTCGGCAAAAAGAGAATATTTTTATTTAAGTAAAATCATGTGTATTTATTAAGAAAAATTGTCGGAACTTAATCAAAATAATATACTGTCTAAAGTAACAAACCACTACTTACCTATTGTATAACATACTAAAGTTTTCCAAGATTTCATGTATTGAAGAATTTAAAAATTACTCCTGTAAATAAACCACCAAAGGAGTCCCTGTATATTTGGTGTTTATATTTTAATATAACTTAACTGTTGTTTTATTTATTATTGTAAGTAACGCATAAGTAACAAGTAAGTAAAGGTCATCAAAAAACGTGTTTCAAGACATTGAAAAGTTGCTTGTAAATGTATATTCAATTAAAAAATATACAATAACTATCGAGTGAAAGTTTGTAATAAAGATATTTGATACGTTTCAAAGAACGACATGTTTTAGTAAACTTCGATATGTTTCAATAAACGGATATACAACATAGATCTACGACGGCTGTCACAGCTCATCTGGGGCCATTTCCGGTGCAGACGGGACTCAGACGTCTAAACTCTGAACCATCAAACACATGGAACATACCACGGAAGTTAGTTACGTTTGATTAACGCAATTAGATTATTTTTAACTATCTTTCTTAAATTACAAATCTTGTATAGATCACACGTACATACACACCATATGCTACTTAATCAAAGTTCACAAAATCAAGTCAAACGTTTTTATCTATTAACGTCGCGGTAACTGATTTTAAAAACTTAAATAAATTGTTACACAAAAGAAAATTAAGGCAACTTATAATGTTTAAATATCATATAATTATCACAAATGACTACATATCTATTGTGTAATAAAATAATGAAAATATTTGATTCGTGTAACAGAGTAATTCTTAATCATTTGACGATAAGACAACACATATGTCTATTGGAAATTTTTTTGTTATAATGATAAAACACGTTCAGTGTTACCGTTATTTTTAAGCAAAAAATATATGCTTATATTGTTAATTGGGACGATATTTTAGAAATACCGAAATACTAGATATGTCTATGCCCTAATATTTAAGGTTGATAACTTGTTTTGAGATACAACTGTAACGAACGTCTTCTTGTTCCCAATCGGTTTAACTTACAGTTCTCGTACAGAATATAGTACTAGAAATTACTATCATTGTATTTGCATTATAATTTTATTTAATATTCATACACCTACTAGCAAATAAGGTACTGCTGTTTACAACAAACTAATTAGTTAATAAATTTTTCTTTTATTCATTTTAAACCTATTCAAGTGGAGTCCAATTTTGCATTTTCTACGAAGGCTTCAGTCACGTTACTCTGTGTTGCTTCTCCTTCTTCATATCTGTATTTGCTTAGCGATACGTTTTACCACCAATATTCACCAGCGTTTCATTCCTGTTATATAACTGCACTGAAAGTGTTGGGCTTTATACGGCTGGGTAACATGGAAGATCGAGTGATTTTTTCTGTCCGTGTAGATTGATTGCCCCTATGCCTATCTATTTGCGAATCTTTTTTAACAAAAAATTCGTAGATGATTTATCAATTGGCAAAACATGTTCCCATTTAGATATTACGTCAATTGAAAGTCATTTTATGAGTACTTATAAATCACCATTGTAAATTACTTACTCATTTAATAATAAAAAGGTAGACTAGTATTGAATTTATCAAATTACGATTTGTATATGACATTTTACGAGTATAATTATTACAATCAGTAGTATACAACAAGACAAGAAACCGTCTTATGTTTAGTATCAATAGTATAATAAATATAAATTAAATTCATAGTCAGTATAATTATTAAAAAAACCTATGACATAATAAACATTCCTATTTCAAATTATTACTTATTAAATTATAATTATTAATCATGATGATGGAAAAAGTCGCTGTCGGATTATAAACAATAAACGCGTCTCAATTTATTAAATGTATTCGTAGACCTTGTTTGATCTGCTTTCATATATTTATTTGTTGTGCTATTGCGCAAATGATATAGGTAATTTCACAGACAACAAAATACCTGCCGGTATTGTTTCTATGCCTGAACAAATACATCAGTAAGTATCATTAGTAGTATATGTTTCTGTTGTTGATTTTGTTCAAAGTTTTATACGTGAGGACCATCGAAATATCTTTTGCTCGTAATTTTTATATAAAATAATGAATATTTAATTAATGGATTTAAAATATTATACTTTAAATATATTGCAAACAATAGTCAGTGCAATGAAATATAATATCCCTGTATTCTATTATATACTGGAATTAGGAATTGAAATCAGGTCAGTAAAGAACAATCGCTGAATTATAAAGTATATCCGTACAGATGTATCAGTGCGAACCCAGTGGTCTCGAACTGTATGTACCTTATTTACAGTTCCCTGCAGAGTATCCGTTCCAATTTTAATTAACTTAAGATCCAATTAGATTTTTCAGGGGACTATTTATTCATTACTATACTTTAATATATCCCTTTAATGTAGGCGATCCAACGGTAGGTAATAACAACTTATCTTCATCTCCCCTTTACCTTGGGGGACAACTAATCGGCATTGACCAGGCCGGTTGTTCCTGGATATAGTCACGTAAAGCTGGGCTCACGCAGGGAATGATTTCGGTAGCTTTATTGGTCTGAAACTGTCCTAGCGTTAAATTGGTAGTTACAGCAAATACCTATAGTACGAACAAACTCATAGTAGATACGAATATATTTAAAATTTAAAAAAAATACATTTCCTATCATCACCCGCATCATGTATACATAAAGACAACTTGAGTACAGGTATGACATAGGTGACAAATTACGCATTTGTGGCGTAACGCAAAATATTTATTTTGTTTCTCCAAGCCTCGAACCATACGTATGATAATAACTAATTAATAAGGAATATCCAATTTATGTGAACTTAAAATAAACGTGTATACAAACAAGACTTCGCGTTCCAACACAGCTTCTGTAAGCATCATGTGCTCGTTAATTTCTGAAAACGACGTAATTGAGACTTTTCTAACGACACTTCTTAGCATTAGTACATTTGTAGTACTATCACACATAGAGTTGTATAAAAAGTATATTTTTACTTCAGACTCATATAAAATATAACTTAAAGGACAATAAAGGTATGTTTAAAACTAATGATACAATTCTCCAATCTAATAAATTCGAGAGTTCTGTTTTATTCAAGAGCAAACCACAATCGGCTTTGAAAGGAATAAAATTCTGAACTTTAAAGCGGCTGTCACGAGCTCTAGAATCTATTGCATCGGTGTAAGTTGAAAGATTTGTACAAACTTTCCCTTAATGAACAGGAGCACTTGCATTAAATCAATTATTTAAAACATTATGAAAAAAACACAATAACATATCTGGGAAATATAAGTTATATAATTAATAATTCAGATTACAGATACAAAATTTCTCAAAATCCTACCTTACAAATTATTAAATACATATGCAATAATATAAAGTTAAAGCTATCATATTAATGTTCAGTATCCTTACGACTTAGAAGTTCAGTTTAGAATACTGCACTGTAGTAAACATATGACCGACTCCGACAAATGGAAAGCGTAATTGAGCGGTTCTATAAGTATCCGTAAGTCTATTAGCAAAGCTCTGGCCGAGTTAAGTTTCCAACTCATTTCTGGTTCGGAGTTCGCATGTATGTACTTACCTACAATTTCACAAAGCTTAAAATAATATATTATAATAATGTGATATTATCGGTGTTTTATAGTTATTCTATCGCACTACAGCTAATTTTATATGACGTAATTCCTTATACCCGTTCATACATGTATTTTCAATTAGATCTACCAATACGACATATTTGAATAAAATCAATAAAAATAACCTTACAAACGTAACAAATGTACAGAATATTTTTGTGCAATTTGGCGACGACGCATAATGCTGGGTTACGCCCCGTAACTAAGCCCCAACAGACGCCCAGTGTCCGCTAAAAGAAATATGTAACAAAATTAAATGGGTCAATGAACCCTTAGGCGCCGTCTTTACCCCCTTTCAGAATTCTTACTTCACTTAACACGATCTATGATAACCGCATAATATATTAGCACATATCTGTAGCTAAGATAAAAGAGGGGAAAACGTAATAGCTGCAATAAAAGAGCATTATCTTTCCAACAGAAATCATAAACAAGCTATTATAAGAACAATTTTGTAACGTTATTTTATAAACGTCAAATATTAAATGTGTTGTTTCAATAGTAGAGTACCATAAATCTGTCTCTACGGAATTCTTGGAGCCAGAAAAGGCTATTATTCACACTGGCAGGCGCCCGAGGTGTATGACAAATGATGAAGAGTGCAACGGTTGGAAGACGACGGCAAAGCCAAAATGAGGAATACAGATTACCAACGTATATCTCAAACCCTTAAAAAATGTTTCAATGGTATTGCGAAATTCGAGCTACCTATTAATAAATTAAGCAAACCTTACTAAAATATATTCGCGAAAAGTTTAAAGAATTAAAATACTGAAAATGGATAATTATTAATTAATCATTATATACGTCCTTTCTACTGTGATGCTTTGCAAAAATTAGGCCACCAATATCTATCTTCTTCTTCTTTACTCTATTCTTATAAAAATAAAAATGTAACTGATCGCTGTCTGTACATGGAAGATATACGACAAAAGCTATTATTGCGGGACTTCATTATTATAATAATCAAAACAGCGATTTTTAGAATTTTGGTATGTTTGTTTGTCTATGTTATATATCTATGGTATGGCTGAACCGATTTGAATGCAGTTTTCCCTTTTGTATATTTTTGTTTTGTAAGCTTTAATTAAAATTTAGTGTTTCTTCAATTTCTATCAATTTAGAGACAAAAAATATAGAATTAATTGTTTGAATAATCCAGGTGGACAAAGACTATAAAGTTGCTGTTTTGGTACATTCGCTTAAAGGTAATTAAAAATTATTACTAATATGGTCTATAAAGTTATTTTTAAGAAATATTTATATTAAGAGATAAGAAGTGGACGGATTCATGGATAAATTCCAATGTAAGTTGGCCTGAGATCTATATGTTGCATGATAACGAGTAGAGTTCAGCTTAAGCTGGTCGTGTACCAGTCGTACGCAAGCACAGATGTGTATTTTTAATTACATCTTCTAGACATATAATAAATTAATAGAAATGTGTGTCCATACTTTTAATATATTTATGTAAAAACTGTTCTAGACGTGTTTTTTTCCTTTTTTGGCTGTCTGTCTTTATCTAGATGCTAATCTATGAAAGTTCTTTACGGCTCCTTTTCGGGTTTAAATATATTTTTATTTTGTTCTTTTATACATATAATAAATTAGTAGAAAAATTCAAAGCTTCAATATACATGTAACATAATAGACAACTAGACTATTTACTACTACTACTAGTATTTGACGTAAACGACATCTATGCGAGCGCAGTCGCTGGGAGAAGCTAATGCTAATAAAAAATATTGTTTTAATTTCAAATTCCACAGCTTTTATAAATTATTTTACAAGCACTCATTCATTTTTATCGTTTTTATTTCCATGTTTAGTTATTCCATAATGCCTACGTTTCTTTACCTAACGTTTGAGTGACTTTCATTCCACCATCTTAACTATGGTTCATAAAAGTCTTGCACCTCCAGTCCATTACATCAAAATTGATAAGGGAAACTTTGTCAGCTGTCAAAGGGATCGTTACGTAAAAGTGTTAAAGAGATTATAGATGCTTTCCCACAAACAAGCCAGGAAACTGAGTGACGGCTCTGCAATTAAGCGCTCCTGATACAATCGGAATTGTTAGGACCATTTTCTTTTCCAATCTTGTAGGAATCGTTTTCTATTTGTAAATCATCATTTGTTTAGAAAACAAGTTATAATGAGTGTTATATATTTATTTGTGATGAAGCTTATTAAATAAATATTTAAGCTTCATCATCTACAAATAATCTCTTAATTAATTCGCGCGATTTAATGCTTAATATGTCGAAACATCAAATACAATGGGGAACCTATTTATTAAAATAACATTCGATTCAAAGTGCCGCCTAAGTCTGCCCATCATGAGCAGACTGAAAGTGAGGAGGTGCTCACACGTGCAGTAGAATCCTCCAAATATATTAATTGTCTTTACATAGCGTCGAAAGTTATTTCATTTTATATAATATTCTATAAAATAAAAACTATTCTAAATAGTGTAAAAAAATATAATGGTGATTAAGAAAACCATGAATTTATTTGAAAATACCTACCTATAATAAATATTAGAGGAGTGCAGAATTCTGTGCCTCTAGGCTTTTTGTTTATACTTTTTTTAATGTAAATTCCAATTAACATTGGCGTTTGAGTCGGCATCGTATCTCTTTCAATCCTTCAACAGTATAACACAATCAAACTCCCAACAAACTTTTAATTACATTGTTCGGAATCAATTGACGTCTGACCTAAATCTGCATTCGAATACGATAAGGCTCTGTTCTAAGCTTAGTTATCATAATTACATTGCTATCTTAATAATTCCATTCCCTGTTCGAATCTGACGTTGGATTACGAAAATGCATTAAATAGTGAGTTGACAAACTTGCTCCAGGCTCGCTAGTGACTATCTCTCTTCAGATAAAATCGGCCATTCAATTAGTTAATGTGCAGGAATTAAATCCTATTCTATACATCACAGGTACAAAACTTTATAAAAAAATTGAATGTGGTATATATATTTAAGTTTAATATTTTATATAATGGATGCTTGTATCGTGGGCATAACGTTTTTGAGATGCGGCATGGAAATATCAACAATAACAACTATAAGAGTATTGTGCCGTGATAAAAACCTAAACCTACCTAGCATGTAATTTGTTCTTTTTCTTACCTCTCGTCGTCCAGTATCCAGTAGTGGAGGGCCACCTTGAGGCATAAGTTGACAGTCAGCATTTTGAATTCATGTCTATTTTATTTAATGCATGAGCACATGCATCTGATAGCAATCAGAAGTTTACAATGGAAACTTGAGAAATGTTCTGGCAAAATGTTTTCCACCACACTGAATGACCAAACGTGTGATATGCTTAAAGAATATATTATAATAATAGCATAAACATGAAACATTTACTTACGGCTAGACAATTGAGTCCGACGTAGTTGTCTAATATATAATAAAATTTTTGTAACAATCTTCATTCTTGAAAACTTTTGCGAAGAGATTTGACACAATATTAGATACCCAATAATGCATTCTGAGCTCAATCTATCTTATCCGGTTCATAAAACTTTCTGAGGCGAAGGATCATCTCTGATCAAGTTTTTCTAAGAACCCTTTGGAAATGTGAGATTCAATATTTGTTCTTATATAATCCACTATCATCTGCGGACCATAATATAATATGCTGATGCAATTTCAAGCAATGGGAGTATTTTATGCTTAATGGACTATATTATTTGATATTTTTTATATTATTTTTGTGATAGTTCGTACCATTTAATGCAAGAACAATGAAGTAACGAAAATAATTTTATAGTAGCTCTCTCTGATGGAGGTCTAGGATATACTATGTTTTCCTTTTAAATTAGTTATAACCTAAACAAAATTTATAAAAGCTCATTAATCTAATTACGAAGTGAGTTTTATTAAGCAACTATAAATATCAAATTCCTAACTAAAAATATCGCGTATTCACTTTTACTAATAAATACTTAATATGGCTATATTATTAATTGTTCTTAGCAACAAAAGATAGTTCAATAAATATAACTTTATGTAGTTAAAAATAGAAACACGAAGAATTTACGTATTTAAATATGCAATAATTTTAAATTTAAACTTCGCCATAAACATAATAGATATGATAGAGAACCTCACCAGGTTGAAGCTGTGTACCTACTATAGCATGAACACAGTACTTGTACTATATAATTTTATTCCGATTGTTATAAAGTCCTGATTTGAAGATTTTATAATCGAAATACATATTCATGTCGAATCCATTAAAATAAATGAAAAAGTTTATGGATTCCAAACACCTGCGAATTTGACCTCTTTTCCAAGCTCTATTATGTTTATTAATTTTCTTAAGGAACCCAAAACAAAAGTTTTGTTTTGACATTCCGGTTGGATAAATGCTGCCGTTAAAACATCCACTGCCTAAAGATATTTATATATTAGTGCTTTTAATCAATAATTATTGCGTTGTGGTGTGAGTTGCCTATTATGCAAGATGGCGGAGTTTCTTAATAAATTTAATTCAAAAATTATTTCCTTCATATTACTTGTCTTCGAATTTTCTTCTAGCAGTTCTCGCATTATATTTATAAAATTTGCTAGCACTAGTAACAATATTAAATGTTATTTTATATGTCCATATTTAATTATATAAAATAAAATATTCTTTTTTTGACAGGATCTGTTAAATAAATAAAAACTTGCTAATTATCCAAATACATAAAGCACAGTTGTATATAATATAAAATATTTCAAAATTTATATAAACGTTAGGAAAACTTGTTTATTTGCTTCTTTTTCATTGTTAATGAAGAAATTGCATGTCGCCTATTTCCATCTTGTAGGTTGAACAAATACATAGTTATAATCGTTGTACGTGATTAATCACTTTTGAAATTAAACGTCTACTTACCAACAAATTAAGACTTCGTTAGACAATACTACTCAATTAGATTTTTATTGTTGAAATATATAAAATTCATTAATCATGATACAATTCGATTATAAGTTAATAAAATGTTACAGTTATATTATGAGAATTTGGATTGAAGAGAAACAATCTACATAAGGTAAATAAAATCGCCGTTTTACATCTTGTAACATGACTTCATAAAGGTCTTAAGTTCCTTTTTTGACCCCTGTCACTTGATCGAAGTAATTATTTTTATTAAACACAGTAAGCAACTGTTATAAACTTTATCAAAAAAATCATAATCAAACATAATTTTTCTAGTTTCATATAAACTGAACTGCAGAAATGAAAGTCACGCATCACTGAACTGTACTGGTTAAAGCTGGGAAAAGTTTTAAAGCATGAAAAGATCCCCTTTTCACCTGATGAATCACGCGTCGACGCAATAACTGCCATGAATTTCATAAAAGAAAATTGCTCCACCAGGACTCTTCTCTATTTAAAATCTATAGCCCGTAACAGGCCGAAGAAAGGTAACTAGGTTATCAGGATTAATAGTATTGCTAGGAATAGGGACTTCGTCTATACAAACGATTCATGAGGTCCAAAACGGTAAATTAGGTGACAGATTTTGAAAATGAAATTAAAATTAATTATTGATTAATGAAATTTTATGTAGTTTTATTATCTATTCACAAAGAAAATCAATCCACCTAATTCTCAATAAGGGTAATAATTGTAATAATATAGTCAATTTATACGAATAAATTACTAAGGACTTCTAAAATAATAGCAATGCTCGTAGACAATGCTAGCAGGGAAAGCGGCTTATCTAATTCAACCAGGTTGCCTTGAAGAGAAGTGCGGTGTTGATATGAGCTAAGTGAGTCTGAGTCATACTTAAATAAGGCGACGATCGCAAAAGCAATAATATATAATTACAGAATAATCTTGAACGAGTAGGATGAATCATCACGCAGTTTGTCAATACACAAACTGCATGATGATTTAAAAAGTTTTGAGCGATCCTAAGTTTTATTCTACAATATTTTCTCGCACCGTGTAGGCGATCGTAATCGGATAGTAAAATAGATTTATTATTAATTGTTTATTGACTGAATGTCAATAACATGGGGATTCAAAAGAAGTTATTCAATATTATTGTACAGCAAAAATGGATTCAATATTATTGAGTGGGGTGCGAGGTGCACACATTAGCCCTATCATACTTAATAAGGTCACACTTTACCAGAAACTAACGTATTCTACATATATAAAGTACACAGAATTACTAAATATTAACAGATTATTATTATTATTTATATGGCTAACATTGTTTTACCGTATAAACTAATGGGGGTAGATCGTTGAAGGATGAAAATTTAAAGATGTATTTATGTTTAAATGCTATTTTTTTTAAATAAAATAAATAGATAATCGCCGCATGTTATAAATAGAACGATCCTTCAATATATTACTACAATATTAGCAACATAAAATGGGAAGGTAATAAAACAATTTTGAATACCAGCACAATTCATTCGTCTGTCCCTAAAAATTTTAATTCTCATCAAGTTATCTGATTGCTAGTCTTCTGTTTGTTAAACGAGCGGGTCAGAGAAGTGCTTTTTTTTAAACCCTTTAATCCCTGATTAATCTATATATATAAGAAAGCATATAATTGTGAGGTTTTAAGAAATGTCGATTACTTTTTTATAAGATTGATGTGTCTTTCTGTATTACCTTGAGGCTGACTGAAATTTATGAAATTCATTTCAAGTATTGTCTATGGTCGGAATATTAACAATATTTAATTTTATACCAAAAGCAATGTATCTTACATATTTGTTAAAGAAAACCAAAATACATCTAAGAATATTTATATATCACTTATGCAGACACCGATGAATGGAAGTTTTATATCGAAAACCCTAAATGGTTATAAACTTCGATAAAATAGTATTTAAGCCGTTTTAAACGCGATATGGGTTTGGCAACATTCCAGACCGTTGAAAAATAAATGTTGCTCACTAACTCTAACGAGTGATTTATAACTCGGGTTAGTAGTGACTAGCTCTGATTTTTTTAATTACGGTGAAAAGCAATTTAAAGAATAAAAAATAATTGGGTCTACGTATAAATTATTCTACCCTTTGAATGCTTAAACGCAATACGGCGACCGAGAGAAACGCCCGTATTATTTTTTATATATAATTGAAACCAAATATAGCATAGCATTTTATTTTTCCAAATAGGTGACACACATAATTGACCTACATACTTAATTGGGTTTAAATGGTACCTCATAAAAATTTTACGGAATTTCCAAAATTTCAAACTTTTCTTTGATTTGACTGACACGATACCAGAATATCTTTATGGATGAAATTATTAAAAGTAGCATTTTTCAGTAGGACCGTCATACGAGATTTGTATGTTTCGCCTGTATTAATCTCTTGAAATAACATATTTCAAAATCTTTTACGACGGGTTTATGTTACGAAGGAACTACGTACCTTTCTATGTACGAAATACACTGGTATATTATATTATATTATAACAGATTTTAAATGAATGTTAAAAGTAATATTAAAATGCATACCAATATAATTCGGTTAAAATTTATATCTGAACGTTTTACTTAGTTCGATTTTCTTCAGTATCTCTGGAAACAGTGAGGCGGTTAAAAATAGCCGAGGGAGAGACCTACAACGTTTAAAAGTATTAAATAATGTAAGTATTGAAACATTTGGGGTTCATTTGTAGATTTTTTATACAAAGTAAAGCATTATCACTCCTAATAGGATCGATCGATGCGATGGGTTAGAATAGGGCCTAGATTAATGGCATATCAGCAAAGAATCAATATCCATATACATATACATAGGTATTAGTTATGTATAGATATCTTCTAGTTTTGTATTTCGATGATATATCACAGTACTGCAGAAATATAGCAACTTTTTCATTGTATTTCTATTGTTACGTTATATATTGATATCTCGTATATTGTATACCACTATATTCTTAGAATGATGTTTAATAGATAATTGTTACATAACTATACTCAATATTTACTGACCTGCATAAGTAAATCCAGATTAACGGAGTCGGGCAGCTTTTTTTTATTATATACAGGTACCACTTTCAGCAAAAAATCATTGTGTTATGAGAACTTATTATTAATAAATAAAAATTATATAAAATTTGTAGTGGATCATGACTGGCTGTTTCTCTTTCTTTTATTCCAGACTTGATTTATTAGGGCAATATGGATAAATAATAAAATAATTATTTGATGGTGGAATATGGACACCTTAAATACAACGCCTCACATTAAACAATGCTTTCCTAAATAGAAACTACTTCTACTTTTTATATCCTTTTTTAGGTAGTAAACTGACGTTCAAACTACTGTTAATCTGTATTCATTTTCTTTAATTTTTTAAATATGACATGTCAGTGTCGTATTTCATAACACTTTTTAATGAATACCGCTTAAAACTTAATATATACAATTGTGGGTTACGAATTGAAATACATAGGTAGCGGGCGGTCGCGGCATAGGTCTGACAATTAGTGCACTGCGCACGTCCTCAGACGACCCTTCACCGCCTGACTTCACTGAAAGTTGAGACTAAACGTGACACGATCACTCTTACCAACGGGCCCTCAGCGAAATTGTACATATATCTGCACGACATCGGGTTTACTAACTAAACCGACAAGCTCGTCTATACAAAAATAATCTATTCTATCTCTGGAATAAATTGGTTGCGTACTATCGACATAATTACGCAACTATATATATCTCCAATTTGCCTATCATATGCACATATTTATGAACAAGGAAAAATTAAAGACGACCTCTAACTATATTTTATTCTTGTTAACTTTAATTCAGTAAATAACTTTTACCTAAAACTCGATAGATTATTTATATATATTTAAAATAATTTTATTATTTCTTTAAATAAATATTGA
This sequence comes from Hebomoia glaucippe, assembly GCA_025727935.1. NCBI lineage: Eukaryota > Metazoa > Arthropoda > Insecta > Lepidoptera > Pieridae > Hebomoia > Hebomoia glaucippe. The sequence goes on from JAOSYY010000014.1 coordinate 8,575,520, forward strand.
GTCCATATCGCCCGGGTCTACCAGCTTGATTTTAAAATAAACAAAATCTAAGAACTACATTGTTGGAAGAATAATGTTAAACAACATTTAGAGTATACATACAGGGTGTTTGGGGACTTCTCTCGAAAACGAAGACAGGTGATAATACTAATGACACCTTTGATGAAAGGATGGAATAAAAATCGATCCTGAATAAAAAAATCATATTTTTAAAACGTTTTATTAGCGTTTTTTCGCTTACTTAGTACTATCATCCGTCTTTGTTTTCGGGAGTAGTCCCCAAACATCTTTATAACAACTGTGATATCTATTAAAATAATTGAATTTAAATATAATGCCCATAGTTCATGCCTAGTGCAAAATGTGAATTGTGAACGTATTAATATGGTATAGAGTACGTAAGTATATCAGAGAAGGATCAGAAGGTGCATATATCTATCAAAATTTTATATTTTAGCCCTGAATCAGAGAGGATCGGAGAAGCCATTCCACACCCGATCGGACACAATCATACTCATATCGTCATACGGAATAATGAATGATAAAATACATATTACAAAATATAATAATTCTAATACTCCTCTGATAACATCTAACTTGCCTATTTCTCTAAATTATATAAGATCACAATAAAGTTTGTTTCTTATCGTTAACAGCATTTCTATAATTTTAACGGCCTAAAATTATTCTAAATACCCAGAGTATACAAATTTTGCCGACTTATGTTAATTATTATAAACTAATAATTTTGAATATATTCATTACTAGTTTCTGCCAGCGGCTTCGCGCGCATTCATGTCAATTTTGTCATCCACTTCTAGTGTCTATCATATTATTTTGGATCCTCGTTGAAAATTTACATGTTAAATAAAAAGTAGCAAAATTTAATTTTTATTACTGATTTAAATTGAAAATTCTTGACAAGACCACAACTATTAATTATCGCAACATGTTCAGATACAAGTTAATTACTTCGTTTGTAAGCTGGAACGAATTTAACCACAGTACAAATAGAACTTTTCTACATGGATTGTGAAATAACATCTTCCCTATCCGTAAATTGTTTTGAATTAACAAAGCAAACTCAATATCTGTTCATGATAGCTAGAAGCTTTTAGTTTAACTATATGACATCTTCTAATGTTTTTGTGGAAATTATAAGGATGAAACAGTAGCACCAATTAATAGACTAAAAATAATTATTAAGTATATAATTAGTATAAATTAATATATATATGTGTGTGTATTTGAATATATACACTTAATCGATTAATGTATTTAGTGATTTTTTTTTATAAAAAACTGTTCCGTAAAGAGTAAAACATTTTCGAATAATATTATGAAGTGGCAAATTACAAGGTGATAGATTGATACTGCAGCTTAATGTTGCATGGGCATTTCCTATATTTAATGCATTCCTTATTGTGCTATGCAGTGTAGGGATAAGGAAAAATAAATATTTGCTGGAAACAAGTCATAGTTATAGGGTTGAATTTGCAATTATTGCAAAATCCATCAATATCGCAATATGTTAAAAAACCACACAACTTGTACCGACCCCACCTAGTGGGTGAAGAAACAAGATGTATTTATACATAAAATACTATTTATCATACAGTCATACACGTTCAACATTTCTTGCGGAACACGATATCTACGCTACAGCTATTCTGGAGTGTTTCTACATTGTAAAGTACTGTTTAAAGCTGGACATTTCTTCAAATTTTCGGCTATAAAAGATTGACCGCTTTTTTATATTCTCTATATTTTATATAGTATATAAAAAGTAGTCCAGATTTTTGTGTAATATACGTCAATAGTGTCAAAATATTATTGTTCATTATAATTTATATACACATATGTTTGTCAATAAGTTTTAATATACATATAATATAGTTACTGACATATCAATTTATTAATCGTTAAAAATACTTTCATTCACGACTATGTAAAATAAGCGCTAATAAATTATTAGACAGAAGATTTTCCGTTCCTACTTGAGTAGTACAGAGCAGTTTCATCATAGTTCATGTGTAGGTCCACTATTAGTCTATCGCTCACCTCGCTCGGCACTAAAGAAAGGTAAATGTTGCAAATACTTGCAACATTACCTTTTCATAGTCCTAATGATACCATTAGTACTATGAATTTCCAACATGAAAAATAACATTAATCAAGTTAAATAATGTTAATTAAATATTTTAACTGGAAAGGTTAGAAGTTTAATTTTAATAAAGAAAATAAAATTGTGTTTATTTATAAAGTTGTGACGTTGTAGGCGATAGTAATAAAAAAATAACAGCAAAAAGACTAGAATCCGAAATAACGTACCACTTCCATAATAAAAAAAAATATTAAATAAGCCCAAATTTTTTGACAGTTCGCAGTTGTATGTTTACCGAAAATTACTTTTGTTGCGAGTTTTTACATTTTAGGTTCAGTAATACTGTAATTCGCTTAATATCTCGTTACTTTTGAGCTAAAATTTAAACAAAGTTATTTATCTTCTCTTCATTACATACTGCGCTGAACGGCGGACATTGCAATATGAGTCGAGTAAGTACCTACTGTTTAAGAACACATTGTTGATTTCAATCTAAGAATCTAGCTTAGACTTTCTTCAAAACATTAGTATTAGATACATCATAATTTAGTTATTGACGATGGTTATAAGTGATATATTTTAATTTTATAATTATTTTTCATTAAAAATAACCTGTTGACATTTTCCAATATGGCTCACTTCAGTTATATCACTTGTTTTACATAGTAGCTCGACAGTATTTGCGAGTACAATATGAACAAATTGAAATTTTTATGTAAAAAACAGATAACCTAACCTCTAAAAGATGAAAGTAATAAAACCCTATCTAACTATAAATTATGATGATTAATTTTACAATACAATCGTCAAATTTAGGCCATAGAGCAAGCCAAAAATACAATAAACTAGAATAACATACCCTAAAATACTGGCAAAAATCATTATGGTATCAAATAATTGCATTACTTAGACATAAGTTATTGGTCCTACATTACAATATGTATATAATAGATTATTTATATAATGTTTCAGATTAACTATTCTGAATATGGCCCCCTAATTACCAACCAATAAGGTATTAAACCTCAATGAATATTTGTTTAAACTAACATTGCAAGAGAAATATAACTATTATTTTTACTATGTTTAACTAGGGATATGGAACCTATAATTGAAGGTGAATGGCTAGGCGGTAAAGGTGAACCAATTGATGAAATTCAAAATGTTGGTAATATTGCACGCAGTTGGATATGGAGGGAGAGGGGCATCAATCCTTTACATACACCAAATAACAAAACTGTGCTTGAGAATGTTGCTGAAGACATTCTTGTACAGAAGCCCCTTAAAATAAGAGTGAGTACTGGAAATATCTGAAATTAATATTTAGTGTGTTTTTTATTGTATGTATATGATTTCCATGCTGAAAATCTAAAATTGCAACTTCATAATAATTATTACTTTAAGCAGTAAAACTAACATAGTATTATTAAAATGTTTATACATTTAACTCCTTAGTGCTGTGATCTACCAGGATATCCACGCTCCACATTTCTCATGGTGTTTAGCCCTGATGGGTAAGAAAAGTAAATATTGTTTTTGTAAATTTTATTGAATTGAATGCCTAAATTATAACATATAAATTTCAGTACCAAAGTTGCATCAACACATGGAAATCATAATGTGTATATTTCGGAACTAGCTAGTGGTAAACATGTAAAGATATTAAAAGGTCATCCAAGAACACCTTGGTGTATAGCTTTTCACCCTTCACATCCTGAATTAATTGGATCTGGTTGCCTTGGTGGCCAAGTTCGAGTCTGGGATATTTCTAGTGTAAGTATCATATAATTTCTGGGATATTTGAAATGAAAGGAACTTTACTTCTTTATTAGAATCAATATCAATATATAAGGTAATTTTGCTTCAGTTTCTTTTTTATATAAATGAATATTTAAATAGGACAGGGCCTAATATTCAGTCAGTACCTATGAAAAAGTGATCTTAAAATTATTATACATTGAAATTATAATCTTTTGTAGGTATAGTTAAATATTACTATGTTAATAAGTATTAATCATTTAGGGTGGTAGTGAAGTATGGAGTGTGCAGAAAGAAACTGTGATAGCATCTATAGCATTTCACCCTCGGGAACAACTTCTAGTAATAGCCACTTACAATGAACTTTACTTTTGGGATTGGAGTCATCCTGCACCTTTTACTAAAGTTTCAACTAATAATATCAATGAAAAAGTCAGGTATGTTATTGACTCTTTCAATAATGAATATACTATTTAAACCTAAGCAATAATTTTAAATAAAACTGGTATTATATGTTGTAAAGTAAAAGTTTCAACAAATTTATATCATAATTGTTTAGATACTAAATTCTGGTATAACGGCTAGCAACAGAAATACAGTTATCTTAAAAATGTAATGAAACATAAGTCACTTGTAATAATAAAATTACAATATTGAATAAGATCAAAATTTATTTTAATAATTTAAACCAATTGTCAAACAGCTCATGCCAACACTATTAAATACCCATTTTTATTTATTTTCAGATATGTTGCATTCGATTCTCTGGGATACAAATTAATAACAGGAATATCATTGTGGACAACACCGGGTGGACATACATCTCTTTTACAACGGAATTCACATTCTAGTCCACCACATGTTCCAAATTATCGTAGAAGGGATGATTCAGACGAAAACCCTATTAGTAATCGATCTCAAGAACCATTCAGCCCTAATCGAGATGTCATAGTCAATTCTTACCAAAATTTAGTACAAAGATATGACAGTCTGGTGAGAAACTATCAGAGGTTGTTTATGGTACGACATAGGCTTACTGCTTCGACCCCACCGCCTAGCACGGTATAGTTTTATTGTTACGTCATCTTACTTACAGTATATTCTAATTATTATAGTTGAACAAACAGTATAAGTCTTGTGTGTTCTATAATTAATTACTGTCTTTAATTTTGCAGACGGACCGTGGGACAGACCCAATGGAAACTGATCCAACCCCAGAAAACAATGATGAAACTCCCATCACACGAACTCCTAATGTACCCATTTCGGATAATGGTAAATGCACTCCATTTTTAAATAATATTTTTATAGATATCAATGTAGCTCTCATCGTATTTTTGCAGTATACTATTATTAGACTACATAATATAAATCACCAAAACTCTGTATGTTTAAAAATTTTATGGTACCTTTTAAAATGAATAGTTGTAGATCCTGTCCCGAGCACTTCTAGTAGACAAGATAATGAGGACCAAGCTGACTCAGATGGGGCTAACTGTAGGCTACTGAACCTTGATGCATTATCATTTGATAATAACCCCAATAGGTAAATATATATTACATTTTGATTAGTAACACTGTTGTACATAACACTAACATTAACATTTATTGTATTCATCTGTTTCTAATATCTACAACAATGGTTAAAAAAGTATATGATTTATATAATTATGCTCTAGTGTAATCTAAGTATTTTTGTATATATTAAATTTGCTTATATTACAGGATTCTACGTAATAGACGTCAAGATCTCTCTATATTTGGTTCCCGATCTTCTGCATTTCAACCTTTAAGTGAAAGCTCTAGGCCATCTTTATGGTCAGGAAATGAAGCTATACAAGCAGCTCGGCTTTTACCAAACCCTTTCTCACCTCCTCGACGAGCTTCTTTTACAAATGGTTATGTTTTTTCAAATCAGGAACCTGAATCTGAAACATCTCCAACTAATGTACTTCCAGTTATTAGATCAGACACTCCACCATTCCTTGAACTCTCACCTATTAGAAGTTCTGAGAATAATTCTGACCCTTTGGATACTCTTTTTGCTAATGACAGAAGTTGTTCAAGACAACCTCAACGATTTCAACCTTTAAATTCAAATAATAACCATCGAAGAGCTTCGACAACCACCACCACCACAGCTACGACCAATACACAATCTAGTAATCCACCAGTAGATGCTCAAAGTATAAATGAAAGTCTAGATCTAATACGTGATATTCTGAGAGATTCTGGTACAAGGTTATTGAACTTGATAACAAATATGTCTATATCAACGTTGTCTAGAGCAGAAAGGAGACGAGAAATTTCCTCTCGAGTGCATTCTGATGGAGACGGGTCTAGCGACGGAGCTAATAGATCTCGTAATTCCAGAAGCCGTCCAAGATTATTCAGTTCTGGCTTACAAAACGCTCTCTTCTTATCATCCAGTTCAGAATCTGACAGTGACATACCGCCTGTAGTTAATATATTTAGAACCAGAAATTCCTCTTTTAGAGAAGATAGCGCCAGAGATAATAATCGCCAACCAGCACCAGGGCCTTCAAGTACACCGGACCCACCTACAGAAAGATTACTTTTTGAATTAAATGATGATTTACGATTAGATGAAAGCATTCCAGAAAGAAGCGGAATAAACGTATCCGCTAATGGCAGAAGATTTCATGTTCGTACACAAAACTCGACCGATGAAAGTACTAGTACAAGAACCAATGAAGAATCGCGAGAAAGCCGGAATCAGAGTAGTACTTTCGATCCGAATATGCCGTCTACGAGCAGAGATAACTTTTGGTCAAGTGGAAATACGTTATCATCTGAAGAAGCCTTCAGAAAAGTTAGAGGAGGGGTCAATGCGTTGCAGAAACATGCTCAACAGCTTACAAATTTCTGGATTCGTGGCCAACGCATAAGTATGCGCGATCTACGGAACATGTGGGAAAACTTGAGAAGACGAATACTGATGTTACACAGAGAAACGGGTAGGCAAGATGTACCGAGTTATTACTCCAGATCTCTTTTAGAAAGGTGCATGATGTTAACTGAAATGTCTGAAAATGTTTCTCGTGGATCTAGCAGACCGAGAGGTAGTCAGAGATCTGAGGACAGAAATTCCGAGACCAATAGGGAAGCTTCCGTCGAGTCGGACGCACCAGATAATGAACAGAGCACACCTGCAGAAAACCCTACCACTACTAGGCAAAATCGAACTTCACAGGCGAGGACTTCTGGTGGGCGATTTTCACCGTTTACTAGGCGTCGGTTACAGGCACATAGGTGGCGACATGAAGATGATCTGCGACGAAGAACTCGTAACTCTGCTTCAAATCGTTTATCGCAAAGATTTTCCACGAGACCGCGTCGGGAATTCGCCCGGGCTATTGAAATTAGTGCAACGAGACATGAAATACGTATGCGTGCTATGCAAGTACTGTCAGTGATGTTCAACATGATGATGATGTGCTTAGAAGAACGCGGCTTAAGTCAACTTATCATCAATATGTTACGGAATTTGAAAAAAGCTTTAGCTTTAACTTGCTTGATGTTGATGACAAATAGAAATAATGGCAGAGCACCTGGAAATCAATCACCACAACGTTCAGATAATCGTAATAGTAGTCGTTTAGAGAATAACGAAGGTAATAATTCCGGCTCCAACGAAGCGGCATCTTCACCTAATTCAATATTGATATTGAAGAGATTACGTTGTTCCGAAACGGAATCTCGTAATCGTGACAGGAAAAACACTGATCGGGAAAGTTCTACGACTTCTACTTCGGAGTCAAATTCAAATAATACCCAAAACGACTCTCCCTCCCGTACGTCTAATGCAGCTACTCAAAGGTGGAGCAATCGCCTTGCGGTTCTTATAGCAGAAGCTAACAGAAACACTTCAACAACTGCAAGAAGCAGGAGGGAATTGTACCAGGAAGGCAGACGACTTAAAGCATTACATCGGACTAATCCAACAGCTCATCCTTTAATAAAAAAACGAACACTGCCTCCTGTATCTACTCATAGGATTCCTTCATTGCGGCTATTACCTCGAAAGAATGTGACCAAAACACCATCCACAGAAATTGGACCTCTTTCCGCGGGCCCTGTGCCTGGTCCTTCAAATAGATTTTCCGGTGCTGAAAATTCTAATCAAGAACCATCCAATCTACCACCCGAAGTTATGAATGAATTTGAACACAGGATTAACTTAATACGTATAGCGCATATGCAAGCAGTGAGGTTAAGGAATGCAGCCAGAAATCGATATCGACGTCTGCAAACTATCCGTTTGTATACACCATCATCTGTTCGGGAAATGTTTACTCTACAAGAAGTACATGATATAAATCAACAAGCGGCAAGGACGCTTGCTCAAAATAACCCTGAGCAGGGAGGACGTCGCATACTGTTTGATAGTCGCCCCTCTTTGCTTAACAGAGAACGTCTTTTTGCACGCCTTCCTATAAATGCACATTCGGATGATTCTGGTCAATTTCATGCAGTTGTAGGTAACGCCGGTGCAAGTTCATTGATGCAAGTGAATGATGTCAACGGCCCTGAGGGACAAGGGAATCCGGCACTAAGATTGCCAAGGATACATGAATACTTGCAACCAATCATTTTAGCCCAGGTTAGTTTTATTTGATATGTTGAATGTAATTAACGTATTGATAGTATATCGATCACCTTTATTTATTAGTGCAGATTATACAAGTAAACCAGAATCACGACTCTAAGTACCAGATTCACTATATATAATATATTTTTTTGTAGTAAAAATTAATCCATAATAATACTTTAAGAGTGTTCGAAACTTAACAAAAAGGATCATCTTGGATACGAAAGTTTTATGTAAGCCATAGAAATGTTTTTACTACTTAGTTTTATTTAGACTATTTTCTTTTCAGAACGCAATGGTTGTTGACGATGATGGTAATGCGGAGGGTGGCGCAGGCGGGGAAGGGAATGGAATCGCGGGCATCGGCGCAAGACGTATGAGTGGTATGGCTGGCTTATTGGACGCTGGCGTTATATCCGAGACATTCCCCGCACCTTCGCACAGGGTGCAGGCATGGGACTTCACTAAGGGTGATACTCCTGACATCGCCGACAGTTAGTAAATTCAAATATAGAGCATTATTTAATAAAATACTAGTCAAACTGACAAACCTTCTGCAATATAAATGTTAACCTCGTTCTTAACTTTATACAAAATTCGCGGTTAGAAAATACGTTTCGACCTCTTACCATACCTACCATATGTACATAAAATAATATATCGAAATCAGTTGAGCCGTGTCGCAGAAGTTCGATCAGGAACACGCGATTTTTTATAAGATTATAGCCTTTTATCTTGAGACTAAAATTTGATTAATGAATGAAATTTGTTTCCCGAATCATTACAATAAATATTTGTAAGCAATAATTTTGATTACAAAGCCTCTTTATGCACTTAAATTCAATTGTTTTAGGTTCAAAAAATGTCGTGGTTCAGCGATGCAGGATACACAACGACGCTAGCATCGATATATCCAAAGACGGGAGGTTACTGGTAGCCCTTTTGCCAATGCCCAGGTTGCGAAATACCAATCATTGGCTAGGTAAATAATATTAAAGCATATTTTAAAAAAATAGAACATTTATACGTCTTAAAAGGGAAGAATATATTGCATACTTGTAACGTAAAACGCATAGGCACGATCGGTAAAAACTAAAGAGCCGTAAAAGCTAAATTTCACGTATTTTAAAAGACATTACCAATAAGTAGCCTACTTATTCAACATTAGTCGAGCATAACTTAAACTATTTTTCGTCATATTCGGCCGTGTTGTGTTACTGTTAAAATATAACTTCAATAGCGAACATATAAAAATTTCAATATTGATATAGGCATTTTCTAACATGATTAGATAGTTAATATATAGCTGGGGTTCACTAAGGTACCGTTCATAGCTGTTAGTAAAAACTCGTACGTCGAATTTGCATCAACCAAATTTTGAGTACAAAAATGTAGTACTGTATTCGGCAGGTGTGTATTCATTGGAATGGTCCCGCTTGGGGCAGTGCCTCCACACTGCGGTGATGGAGCAGGGCGCGGTGTCGGTAGCGCTGTCGCCCACGGCTCGCCACTTAGCCGTCGGGCTGGGCTCGCGGCGATTCACCTCAGTGCACCACGCGAGGAACAACGTGTTCGCGCTACTTTATCGGCTGGACCCACTCGGTATCTACATTTAAACTTTCATAAATCTGGCACGGCTACGCAATTCAACAAATTGGAAAATTGATTTATATTAATTTATTACATTAATATAAATCATTCACTACTTCTTTTTATTATTTATTGTTATTTTTACTTTTAAGTTCATACATATGGTGAAGTACTGGTTAAACATATTGCTACAGTTAACGACTGTTGCATCTGCAACCCACATCTATTTCACGTACAAGTATTAGTTCAGTGCACTAATTCAATACATGGCTAAGGTAAAACGTTCGTCAAAAATATTTAGTGTGAGAGCTATTTGTGTAACTGTAAGAATTATATAAGGAAGCATTTAAAATATCTACATTAATTTCAGAGAGCTCTAGCCGCACTGGTCTAGCGCCTATAAAGGAGCTGGAGCAGACGTGGGAGCACGGCTTCACGAGTCTCAACTGCTTGCGGTGGGCCCCCCAGCCTGGCCAGGGTCTGGTCTATGCTAATAACACTGGACAACTTATTATTATGAGTTAAGTCCTTCTCAAAAATCTGTAACCGTCGCCAAAGTACCACAGTTCGTCAAGCGAAACTTTTCCAAAATCAAACAGAGTCGCCCAGACCTGCTCTTGAAAAATTAGTTACAGTGTAAATAAGTAATATTATTAAATTTTTATTATAATAAATAATGGGCGCGTTGTGCAACTGTGATCCTTATTAGGCCATCGAATATTATTAAATCGCTTCTTATAACTTTTAAAAATGATAATTCCCAGAAAGTAAATGTTATCCTTAATGTAAGCTTCTTTGGGATATGAATATAACTATTGACAAAAAAGAAAATCTGTTTTGTGCCATTATTAAAATAATCGTAGAAGTAACTAATACTTTACAACGCTTAAAGAAATATTGAAGCTGAAGATACGGTTTATAAGAGATTGACATGGAAAGTCTCAACACGAGCAGTGTTAATTCTATCGTTGAGCGAGTATTGACTTGAAAAGACAGCGTGATCACGATCGCCGCTATCGTTAACAATAAGACTAACTTGTTTCACGACTGGGTAACAACGTCGGAGAAGATTGTGACTCTACAATTTAAATTTAGAAAACTTGTGGCGTGTCGTGGAGTAAAGTATAAATTTTGTATTATAGAAAAATTTCATCATCTTAGTAGAAATTATAATATGAATGATATTTTAGAAGAAATCTTTACCAGTGGCTAACCTAAAGCTACAGATTTTTGATCAATGAGATATAATGATTTGACGCGATTTTTAATGCAAGTATCAAGTGTGTAATATATTTTTTGCTGAATGATTAAGGCGTTTTCAACCTACTGGTTTTTATAATTAACCGCAGTTTTTTGATGACTAGACGAATCGAGCCACACGAAATAACCACTATTATAGTGTGGTATTGTTATGACTGTACATCTTGATTTGTATGTTTCAGATGTAGAAATGTTTAGTATACTAGTTTAATCATCATATTTAGTAATCTACTGAAACTTCATATTGTTTCGCCGGACTTCATGCTTTTTACGTGGGATTTGTTTAGAGTATTGACTTAAAATTCTGCAGCTTTAAAACCACATAATATATTGAATTACTATGAAAGTAAAATAATTAAGCGTTCGAATAATTATTATGTAATATACGATTTCAAACAAAAATGTTCTGATGTTCTTCAATTTAGATAACAATGAAATCGAATTTCCAAACCCTGTTAGAAAAGTATTCCTACTTTTGAAATCTAGTTAGAAAACGGAGATTTACTTAAATCTCTTAGATAGGCTATTAATATTAATTGTATCGATCCTAATTGTAATGATCTCTTTCATGTTTATATACACATTTATTTAACTTGTATGTATATTATTCAAAAACTACACAAAAAAAATCTTCAATTTTGAATATTTTTCCCCACTTTATTATTTAATATGCTTAACGAAATTATTTTCTTTTTAACTGCTTAGATATAAACATGTCGCAGTGAATTTTAAAAACTATACAATTTACATGAAATTATATAAATTTAATATGCCTATGATTATGATGATTGGACAAATATATATAAGTAATCCATTCCAATATAAATACATTTTGTGGTAAAATAAATAAGCAATAATTTGAACAATGTAGTTGATTATGTATTTATTAAATTATTTATATTAATTACTAATATATGGATTGTTTTTTTATAAACAAACTTTAAAACTTATTGTACCTAAATATAATTAATATAACATTATAATTAAAAAGGGTTATTACACAAATAATGTAATTATTTAGTACGAGAACGATTACATTTCCATAATATAATAAACTGAAATTTAATAAGTTATATAAAATGCATAGGAGACTTACTTATATGTCAAGATAAATGGGTGAAACAAAGTAAAACGCATCTCTCATATTAATTTTGGAGTAGTCATTGTTATTAAGTGAAAATGATGTTATATTGTGAAATCGAGAAAATCCTTGTACTGTCATTACGTAAATATAATTTTGATTCAGTGTGGTACAAAAATAAACATTATATGCTAGTTATGAACACGTTAGCATTGATATACTAATTTTAGGTCAGGCGCGGTGTAAATATAGAAATGCAGAATAAATTTAAGAGATAACTTAATTCGGAATTTAATAATAAATATTTGACCGGTGACCCGGTCCTTAAAAAGAAATTCGTGAAGGTGTTTTAGATACCTATTAGACTAAAGATTTTTTTGATGGTAGATTATTGTCGTCGCCGTAACATGCATTTTATTTTTAAGTGCATAATTAGAACTATTAGTACATTATTTTGAATTCAATGTTTAATAATACAGTTCCAAAGATTAATTCTGTAGTATTTGGAATATATTATGTAAATAATCATATCGGAAAACGTATTAAAAAATACCTGAGAAATACTTCTCATTAAAACAAATCATCCTATTAATTAGTTCCAGAGCACCTCTACCATTGTCCTGTTCGTTCGTCGCTAGAATATATCAATTACGTACTCTCGAAATTTATCATGATTTTTTTACATCTGTTAGATTAATGTTTAAGAAGTAATTTATGAAAATGTAAATAAATCAGTAAAGCTTGACGCTCACCTGAACGTGACGCGCGTAGTGCATTATGTAGCTGTTGTAAACATTTCATTTGTCTTAATGTTCTTCCATTACGTTTTTAACTTACTATAAATAATATTTCATTTGTATAAAGCTTGATCGATTTTGTTTCTTAATATGTAAAACAGTAATAAATATATATCATGAAAATTTGTCTCGATTTTTTGCCTCTGCACCTCTCCGTTACGAAGAATGCCAAAATAGTAAATAGATCGATTTTAAGCTGACATATATGCTTCATATACAGCATTGTTAATAAAAGTGAGTTTTAACATTAGTACCAATTCATAAGAGATTATTGGTGTATAACGCGATAGACGTGATTTACACAAATTCCTAAAAAAAGAATCGGACAAATCTTTAATTAATTACTTGTAGTTGTAAATGGTATACCATTACGCCTACATAGAACTATTTGTGTCAAAGAGTTTTTAAAACAATAAGCAATTAAACATATGGGTCAGTAATAAAAACAAATAAATTTTTCTAATAATTTATTCATGTGACAAAATTGCCAAATGTACAAAATGTGGTTAGATTATAGGTATATTGTGGCTAATTTAAATTTTAAAATATCCCTGCTTTATGATTCGAATTATTTTCGACTCGTAGATAGTAATTTTATTTTTCTTAGCAAGCTACATTGTCGGTGCAAAAAATTGGTAATTCGTTTTCTAATGTTCAATTGAAACCACTGCATATCTTGTTATTCGGTAGTTGTAAATTTTGATAAAGCAGTGAATGTTATTATATCCCCTTCACATAACTGTTAGTTTCAAATTACGATCAACATTAAGAGAGGAATCAAATATAAAACCAATAGAAATTCATGAGTTATATAACATAAGAGCAGTGAATTTCTATCGGTAATTGACGTTAAATTGTAGGTACCTGTGACATTCCAAGATCAATCCTACCAAATGACAATCAGAAAAAATCGCAAATAAAATTAAATAATATACTGATATAAATATTTATTAATTGCACAGACGTGATGACAAAGTAAAACTACCTATACACATTGATTAATCATCTTTAAATTATTTCAAACAAACTGAATTAAGGGAATCTGTAATGGCTACTAAAACAAAAGTGACATACAAAACGCTTAGCGACTTGTGGACAATATATACAAAAATTGAATGACATTATTGTAAATAATAAATAACCAATACTGATATATGCATTAAATATATAGCGTTATTATATTTTATGGTCAATGGTTTAAGGTAATCCGTAAATAAGATGATACTAAGTAAAAAATACATGTCATATTTACAAATTACATAACATTTTGGTAAAAGATCTTTAGACAACAGACTTTTCTCATCAACTTTTAATGTTCTAAATTAACAACGATTTGATTGTTACTACGATAAAAAATATTCTATTTCCATTGTGACTTAGGAACTGTCACTAAACACGTCATGATAACTAATAAATGGTTTTAACAACTTACAAATTGTATAAGCAAAACCATAGATAACACTAAAATTCCTAGAAATTATAATTTGCTCGTAGCACGTACATTACTTGTTGACTTATCGTCATCACAGACCGAATCCATTACAATTATAGGAGCCTAGTGCGTTCGGCGAGACACCCTCCGGTGACTTAGAAGCAATTAAATATAATATAGCGTCTATAACTAACTTCTTTTTTGAGGAAGTGATGATATAATAAAATGCAATAAATGTTAGTGTTCTAAAGGCTTCAATTCCTTAATTTGCTTTATAAGATAAGCCTTCTCATCATTAAACTGTTCGTCTTCAGAGCGGTCTGTATGAAACTTAGTCAAGAAATCCACCAACTTGTCCTGGTTTCTAAGCAGTATATCCAATATTGGTTTAGGTTTATTTGGATTGGCTACAAAGACCTACAATTACAATTAAATAAATTATCAAACACATCTTTAATATGATAATAAATTATTACAGATTATATGTATAATTTTAGTGCTAAAGATATCTACAATTGCACTCAGCAAGTCAAACCTGAAAGTTACTTTGTGTGTATTTCATGAACACAAATAAACATGTGAAAATATCTTTAAATGCGGGTAACTTTTATCTTATATAGGCTTTGAATATAACAGAGTAAGAGCATACTGACAGACAGACAAAAACATAATAACAGTTTTGTGCTTTACCGCTTTTTCCTAATTGCCCACTGAGGCATACGATTTTGAACGATTTATTATATGTATAGAAAATATAATTTAAAATGGACATTTGTGGTCGTGTGCAATTGAAAAAGACCAGCCAAAGCTGAACTCCATTCATAATGACTTATCATATAGATCTACGGCCAACTAACATTGGAATTTTTACAAAATTAATCTGTCCACTTCTTATCTTAATATAAATATTCATTCAAAGTAATTTTATAAGCTATAATATATTGTTAATAAGCTTTTAGCCAATGTACCTGAGCAGTTATTTTATAGCGTTTTGTAGACAGATTATTCAACGCGATTCTTTAAATGTCTATAACATTTATATTTCTCAATCAATTGAAATGGAAGGAACAAAATGTTAAGTGAAGCTTACTACGATGCAATAATGAAAACCGCATTCAAATCGGTTTATTCCTTTCCGGCATTAGCGCGCATAGACAGACAAATTCTAAAAATCGTTACTTTTTGTTCTGTTACTGTAATAGAGTCTCCCAATAATAGTTTTTTTTATATATCTTCAATGTACAGACAGCAATCAGATACATTGTTTGTATATTATAGACAGATGTGCCATCTTTCTTACAAATATTACGATGATTATAAATTTGGTCGGTAGCCATTTCAATAATAAAAAGTTATAAAAATACAGTTTACCTTAAAGACATGGAAAGCTTCAAATTGGATATTACGTGATTTTTCTTTGAGCATATTCATCATCAGTTTTAAATTTTCAGGATTAGTTATATAGCGTGTCATAATAGAAAAGTTATGTCGATCCAGGAGAAGTTCTCCGAGCAACTTAAGGCTCTGCCGTCGAGTTACATAATTTTCAGAGTTCAGCAATCGTTGGTAATGGCTAAACACCTTATCGTAATTTGCTTCTAAAAACTCGGCGCTTAATAATTTGTGCCGTGTTAATAATTCCTGTAATAATATATTTTGTTATCTATTATAGCCCAATAAATGAACCTAAATAAATTTTGTATCTAAAAATAGATAGAACAAATATTCATGTTTAATTATTTATAGCTAAAATCAAGGTTGAACAAGAAGTTTTATAATATTTTAAAAATTCTTAATAAGTTTAACACCTACAACACCCTCATTTATCTCAAAACCACTTAAACAGGGAGCACCAAGACCAATCAAGTTATCATTAATATTCAAACTTAATAAATTTAGCCCCCATTAATAAACAATTATCACATAGCAAACATATAAACTAAAGTTTCTGACCTTAAATGTAGAGAAGGCATCTGAGGCAATATCAAATGTTGACACTTCTACATAACGGAAGAAATTATAAAAGTCATCAGAATATAACATAATTTTAGCTAAAGCCTCATATCTAGCGCATTCCCTCAGCATGGTTCCACAGTTTGATGCAATTTCCTGTTGCTCATACCTGGAATGACAGATGCATAATTCTATTTTTTCTTTAGTTTATGAGCTTAGTCACAATTTAGGATCTCTATTAATGGTAGAGTATCATAAATTCAATGTATACATTTATATATTTATAAAAACAAATCCTATGTCTCTCCATTTGACACTACACATCCTTAAACTGTCATTATCAAGTATTATCTGTGCAATTACAATTGTTCTAGTAGGTAGTAGTTCAGATATTTGATAGACAAAAATTTAAAGTCCGGTTAGCTAATGTTTGTAAAATTAAATATCATGCTTCTAATTTAGAACCATCATCACTTTTTTAAAGACAAATACTAATACAATTTAAAAGAAAATCTTTCTTTAAGGTCAAGGCTTACCAAGACAGTAAAAGTAAATACTCAGTAGTCATTCATATCAAATTGAAAGTAAATAAATAGACTAAGATAAAAACTTACCCTGACATCAGGGTAAACAAAATTTCAGGTTTTGTACATATGTACTCAACTGTAGGAGAACGAGTTCCAATTTGACGTCTCAACACATTGTTAAACACTTGGGCAACATCTTTCTTTCCTTCGAAATCAATGCGATTCAAATTCTGTGTTTAAGACAAAATAGACAATTTAGCACAGAAAATCATCTAATATATATATGATTTTAAATAGCCCATTGCACTCACTTGAATAAGAAGTAGAAGCAAGTTTGTATTATACAGTTCCTGAGCTAGCTGCGCCACTATGATGTCAGTTTGTGGTTCAGCATCAGAAGTCCCATATAACATATTTTTTATCAACACCTATTAATAAAACAAACCACACTATAAATACACAAAACATTTTCACATTAAATTGAAGGAAATGTTCCAACTGTTCTTACCAAGTTTTTGCTAACATCTTCTTGGGCTTTTTCAGCCTTTTTATCACCCCTTTCTAAAGCTGTTACCGCATCTTTTAGCGATCTAACAAGCTCTGCAGGGCTCTTCTGAGACTTACCAAAAAGAGGCATAGTATTTCGATTAAATTTTCACAGGGAAACTGAGTAATCTCGTCTTCATAAGACTGTACCTGTAGGCGACAAGTATATATAAAAACAAAAACAGAATATCACAAACCTATTCACTCCTACTATGATGAAAGACAAATAAAAAAGGTGTTTGACAAATTAATTATACACATGCCAACCTTTTAGTATACACAAGGGATTTGAAATATTTGAATAATGCTATATTTGATCTAAATAACACAAATGGTAAGAACGCACACTCACTTTCTGATTAATACAATAAAATCGCACCTACAATAGCGACATAAATCACAGCCAGACGAAACGAACCGAACAGCTGTGATGTCAAACAAATATTGCCAGAATAATTGAACTGTGAAATTCTATCAAAAAGGGCTTCGTAAGCTGGAAGCTTACTCAAATTATCAAAATATATTTTTATACTGTTATTTCTCTCCGGAAATTATTTTGATATTTGCATAAATAAATAACGACACCTAACTCTGTGTTGCATGTAACATATACTGCACTTCATTGTCATGTACAATATCACAGACGTTTCAAAAATAATATAAGTACACTTTATATAAACGTCTTTGAAAAAATAGCTGTGAATTTATTATTGAATGTTTACAAATATGATCTATATTGTGTACATGCATGTTTAGAATATTTTACAATTCTGTAATATTACGAATATGGCAGCCCCGTAAATAGGTTACGTCAGTGAGTCTAATTTGCGTTTTGCTAATTGCTTTTAGGTTAGATTATAACGTTACTTGTAGGTTATAATTTAAGGAATTATTTATTAGTATACATTTTAATTGAAAGACAATTTTATAATGGCTGACGCTGCTAATGAAAAACTATCAAAAAAGTGAGTATTGTGTGCATAGAGTTAACACAATATGTATTCGTCGCGACTTATTTCTTCGGTGTACAGACATATTAAATTAAATAAACCTTTATCTCAATTTTACTCTACAGATAAATCACGGTTAGTTTATTTACTTGTTTTTGTTTATATGCCAGGCTTTAGGTTTTTATATACTTATATTTACAGTGAACTCAAACGACGCATGAAAGCTGAACAAAAATTAAAAGAAAAAGCTGAAAAAGCTGCTCAGCAACCTGTTGCAAATGTAGAAAAGAAGACTTCAAAAGCCGAGGAAGAAATTAGTCCGAATGAGTATTATAAGTTGAGGACAGCTGCTGTAGCAGCTCTTAAAAATGGAAACAAGGAAGATCATCCTTATCCTCACAAATTCACTGTAACAATATCATTGGAAGAGTTTATTGAAAAATACAATAATTTGAACAGTGGAGATGTCCTTGAGACTATTACTGTATCTGTTGCAGGGAGAATTCACTCAATCAGGGAGTCTGGTGCAAAGCTTATTTTTTATGACTTAAGAGGAGAAGGAGTAAAGATTCAGGTAATTGGATAGTAATGTAAGATCTTATTTTTATTCACTTTTTGTACATGTACTATTAATATGACATGATTTATTAAAATAAATAAGTTAAATTAATTAACATCATTTATATTGCATGTTCACTTTTGTATGTATTGGCTACAAATGATCAGAATTTTTATTTATTAATATATCATTTAGGTAATGGCAAATGCTAAACTTTATGAATGTGAAGAAAAGTTCATTAAAGATACTGATAAATTGAGAAGAGGTGATATTATTGGATGTGTGGGTCACCCAGGTAAAACTAAGAAAGGAGAATTGTCAGTTGTTCCAAAAAAAGTACAACTGCTATCTCCCTGCCTTCATATGCTTCCTCATTTACATTTTGGCTTAAAAGACAAGGAAACAAGATTCAGAAAACGATATTTAGATCTTATTTTAAATGACAAGGTATTTAAATTTACTATATTTCTTAAAATTTAAGAAAATATGCAATTGTTCAAACATTTAAAATTTCAAGTATAAGTAAATAATCTAAATATCTTCAGGTGAGACAAACATTCTACACCAGAACTAAAATAATTGCCTATATCAGAAGGTTCTTAGATAATTTAGGCTTTTTGGAAATTGAAACACCAATGATGAACATGATTCCTGGAGGTGCTACTGCAAAACCATTTATAACACATCACAATGATTTGAACATGGACTTGTTTATGAGAATTGCTCCAGAGCTGTATCACAAGATGTTGGTTGTTGGTGGTTTAGATCGAGTGTATGAAATTGGTAGACAATTTAGAAATGAGGGCATTGATATGACACATAATCCAGAATTCACGACTTGCGAATTTTATATGGCATATGCAGATTACCATGACTTAATGGACATTACAGAAAGTATGATTTCTGGAATGGTTAAGAGCATTCATGGTTCTTACAAGGTAGATTGATTACAATACTTATTTATTTTTACATAGACTTATTATTTCAGATATATGATGATATTTGCTTAATATCAAACTTCTTAAATTCCATATAAATAAAGTTGTTACATTTATTCATACATATAGAAAATCATAAAAAATATGGTCGATATATATTTAAAATTTTAGGTAAAATACCACCCTGATGGACCGGAACGTGAGGAAGTAGAAATTGATTTCACCCCACCTTTTGCTAGAGTCCCTATGATTGCTACTTTAGAAAAAGAATTAAAAGTAAAATTACCATCTGCAGATCAATTGGATACCCCAGAAGCAAATGGTATCCTTAGCCAGCTTTGTGAAAAACATGAGGTGAAATTTGTAATCATAAGAATAACATATTCTACTTTAAGTAAACATAATTTCTAAACATATTGGTAATAGTCATTTCAGTTTATTAATATTTAATTTAAATGTCTCTTCTATGTGTATCTTTAGATAGTTTGATTTGGCTAACTAAATAAGAGTTTAAACTCTATATGGCCATACTTTTGTATCTTTAAAACAAATCTCGTTTTTTTAACTATTTATTCAGATCGAATGTCCTCCACCAAGAACAACTGCAAGATTATTAGACAAATTGGTGGGTGAATTTCTTGAAGAAAAATGTATTAATCCGACATTCATATTGGATCACCCACAAATTATGAGTCCGCTGTCTAAATACCATAGGGATATCCCTGGTCTTACTGAAAGGTATAATAATGTAAACTATAATTTTATTTTTAAGATTCTTGATGATTAAGTTTTGCAGCACATTAACTTTAAATCTAATATATAAAATTCTCGTGTCACTGTGTTCGAACTTGAAGTCC
>JAOSYY010000014.1:8617269-8630790 GCA_025727935.1 Hebomoia glaucippe
TGTTGTCCGATTCTCAGGCCTACTGAATAACTATATAAATTTTCATAAGGTTCGGTCGAGCCGTTTCGAAGGAGTTCAAGTTCGTACACCGTGACACGAGAATTTTATATATTAGATTATCTCTTGAAATCTTAAAATTTAGGAAACTCTTTATATATTTCCAGGTTTATTGAACTATGGCACCAACAAAAAAATGGTACTATAGTTCCAAGATACAGGTCTTAACAGTTAACGAGTTAATTAGAAAAATCAGTAGGGCTTGTATAATTTTGTGATATTTATACTTATAGGTACTAAAATTTTAGTAATGAATTTTGCATAATCTGTTTTTCCTTCAATCGCAACTACAAAATATATTGCATTACAGGGTGCGTAACATACACAATAAATTGACCACTTAAACTTTACGCTTTTTATAGGGTAATTGAGATTGACAGTTAACACAAAATCGATGAAAATGCTATTACTTACTAGTTCACAAACGAGTAATTATACTTTTTCCAGTAGAAAAAGGAAGTTTCTAATTTTTAAAAATATTATTATTATGGAAAAATTGCATTATCTAATGTAACTGAAAACTCTACCTCCTGTATTTTGTTTAAGCGTGAATGTAACTGAAATATACCATTTATTTCAATTACGCTAATTAATAATTAATCATGTCATTACTAAGAGGCTCGCTTGACTGCTCGAGTCGTTATTGTTTTGATATCTTCTTTCGTAGGAATGTGTCGTCGACTGTGTTTGCGATAACGTATGGCTTCTCGGTAGATACTTATAACTTTTGCATAGTTCTTTTTAATTTCAACTTGATCTACTTTTTTAAATTTATGGTTTAGTGTTTAGTATATATTTGGTAAAATAAATTATGTACATTCGACAGTTCTCTTATTGCTATCTCAATTTATAGCTTGGTGTAGCTGTAAAATAACATCTGATGAGAGGGTTTTATAGGTCTACAATCTGAATTTAAGAATATCTGGGGTGCTCTACATAAAGTAGTTATTACCATTGTTAAGATATAAAAGCGCTTACATATATAATGCATACTTACTATGAAATTGGTAAATGTCAAATATTGGTACTTATTGAATTAATATATAGTATTTATTTACGGGTACTGACGCTGTAAAGGTCTTAGGTACAAGGTGAACAAGACAACGTAGGTCGTTAAACCCGTAATCGAGCTTTTAATAATTAAAAGAAGCAAACACAATTATGGGTTTCTTTTTAATTATTAAGCTTCCATCGAATTTAATATTCGACTAAATATAATGTAGTTAAAGTTAAAGTTAGTTATGTGGATTTGAAGGTGGAACCATTTGGTAGAGTGAACGCACCGCGATTGACTTGTCAACAGGGCCAAGGCTGGCATCAAATCTGTATCCAGATTATTATTTCTAATGTCTTAAAATCGAGTGTTCCATGCCTCTATAAAATAAATTTTATGACATTTGTTACAATTAATAAATTCCTTTGAAAGACTAAAAAGTTTGTTTAAAATTATATATATGTTGATTTAAAACTTGTTTAAAGAAATGCATAATATTTTTTACAAAAAATAATTATCTTTATAAAATGAGATGCACAGAATATATTGTTTTATCTTTGACCCCATCTTCAATATTTATCAGTCAACCAAAAAGGCAACATATAACCTATTGATATAAGTTTTAATATATCGTCACACAAGATTTTTGGTATTCAATAATAGGTAAATAAATTGTTATTTCTTAAATGGAGGATACATTTTTAGTTCTAGTACTAGTTCTGTTATAAAAGTAGGTATAATTGTAATGTTACTTTATTTTCCTTGTGTGCCAGTTTTTAATGAAATAACTCTATATGTTTTTTTGCATTAAGTATCCCCATCTTGTCTGTTACAGATCAGTAGCGGCTTCACTTTTAATATGGCTGGTTTGTGGGCTTTTATCGACGTTAGGTGCCTTATGTTATGCAGAGCTGGGAACGTCGATCGCGAGGTCTGGCGGTGACTACGCTTATATTTACACGGCCTTCGGACCTTTACCTGCGTTTCTAAGAATGTGGATTGCACTACTTATAATAAGGCCAACTACCCAAGCTATAGTCGCTTTAACGTTTGGCCATTACGTCGTCAAACCGTTCTTCCCCGAATGTGAACCTCCACAGGATGCGGTTAAACTATTAGCAGCTGTTTGTTTATGTAAGTATATGTTATTTTATTTATATATTTTTATAACGAAGCAAGATAACCGTTATTGTCAAAAAATAGTGGCTTATCATGTTATAGCGAATGTAAATTACAAGTAAATCAATGTTATGATAATATTTACTCGGAAATTGTAAACTTTTGGTTTTTGGTATTTTTATTTTTCATTAAGAAATGTTTCTTTACTGAGCACTGAGAAGTGAATATTTTTAAATAAATTATTTCCATTAAGTAAATGTAGTATGCAATCTTAAATTATGCTGCCTTTTTAATAAAATTAGTGATGACACGTCGATTATAATGATGAATGAACTTATGACAATAACTTTACTAAGAAGAATATTGCGTCCGTAGTGGCGCCAACAAGATTGCAGCAAGTAATCATTAAAATGTCATTAAGGAAACTCATTAGTCAGGATCTCAGCAACTTCTAAGTATAGTCCCTACATAATTTATACAAAAGCTTTAAACTAAGCTTAGAGTAATAATAAATATTAATTGCTGCGTTGCTAATACGCCTTGTTGAGGAGAATTATGAATATTGAAATAATGTTTATCGAGTGCACTGATTCACAACTCTAAGTGAAAAAATGTGTACAATAATAATTATAATGAAATATTGTAATTTCACACTTACTGCGTAACGCATAGCTGAATTTATTTATTTTGAACTATAAAAACGAGTAAGAGCATTAAAAGTGTGAACGTGATAATTTTTGTAGAAGTTCGAAACTAGATTAATTTTCGACCTGCCGAGAAGAGTCAAATCTTTACATGAAATACGAGACCTTTTTAAACATTTTAAAAATAAATCATCAAAGATGTAGTGGTTTTATTTTTGCTTAGTTGTTCTGATTTGTTAGCTAAGAAGTGTCCAAAACAGTCGCGAAGAAGAGATTCCCTGCATAATTCTGTATATGTAAACTGTATATTGTTTTACATGTGATCGGTAAATGGTGAGTTGTACCTGCTTAAATGGCACAAGGTGCATTGAACTTTTAAAAATTCCACACGATGTATTAGTACTGTTACAATAGTATGCCTCCTTTAAAAGTATAATTTGTATTAACTACTAAAAGTATTAAATATTTTCTTAAGTTATTGGGTAGGTAAACAGTCCCATTAAGACCTTATATAAATTTCATTAATTGAACCCATTTACATAAAATCATTTCTCTATACTATTCACTTCTCCAAAAAAGAATATTTCTGTATTCGCGTAAGAAGGAAATATTATTAAATAAAATCTGTGAGACATTAAGTGGCAAAATGATATATTAAATACATCATTATGACACAGGACACGTTTACGATTATCTATTATCTATTATTAATATGCATTAATGTTTTACAATTAATTTAAATAACCGGTTTTTATACACACTTATATTACATTACAGATTTTAAATTCCATTGAAAAAATGGAATAATTACTTTTGTTTCTTATCTTAAAAAAGTACTGTTTAAATCTAACTCTCAGTATTACTTGAATAATGTAAGCATCAATGTATCATAAATCCAATAAGCAATACAATAAAAGCTATCGACACTCGACACTTTGACTATCTGGTAAATTGTATCTTCTCCGGGGAATAAACGGAAACTTCCACTTAACCTAATTTGCGATCCTCTTCAAAGGAGCCGTTTCCCGCACGGCATATCAGCTTTATCGTTAACTTCGTCGGCTTATACATTATTTCCTTATTTACTTTAGAAAGTTCATTTATTCCCCTTTAAAGCGAAAGCAATTACGGTAACAACTAATAACCATGATACTTACAGGCTTTCATCTGTGGCAGCTATGTAACATAAAATATTTTATGTCCACTATGTTGAGATTTCCAATGAAGAAATGATTAGCTTATTAGCTTTACATTTTACTGTTTTCTCCAGGTATATTAACAGCAATCAATTGCATAAGTGTACGTTGGACTATGCGAATACAGGATGTCTTCACTACGTCGAAGTTACTTGCATTGGTTGTTATCATAATATCCGGATTATACTATATTGGAATTGGTGAGATGATTATTCTAGCTTGTATATGTATAATAAGAGAAATTTGTTCTTTATTGATAATATGTTGTCATATCTCTAAAAAAATTTAAGTAAACTGCTTGTCATTTTACAATAATCATTATTTCTAAACCTCGTCAAATTATTTACGGTAGTATTAAAAACAGAAATAAGTCATAAATATTTTGTCTATTTGTACTGGCTAAACATCGAAACAAATTTGATCTATGTTGAACGGACTTTCACTGAAAGAAAACCAATGTAACAAAGAGCAACTTTTTATTTAATTTATATAATTATCATCACTAATACGTAATTTTTACGCAGGTGAAATTGCTGAGCACGTGTTAATGTAATACGACTAGTGTCTTAGCATATATTTTGAATAGTCAACTTCTTTTTTACTTTAAACGTAAATAAGACACACCTATATTGACTAACTTTAGGTTTAAAAGTTGCCGACGTCTAAGTTATCTCTAATCAGTCTCAACATCAAAGTGATAATTTATTGGACATAAATTGATATAAATGAGTTTTTATATATTAATAGATATAACTAATAAGGCGAAAATGTGTGGCTGATTCCTTTTATAGATAACTAGGGGCATCCCGCAATTTCACTCATTTTAATATCGTCATAAAGTATCGAAAAAAATAATGTTGTTTTTGAATAATAATTTTAATTTTTGTGATGTAGCATGTGTATTTTTTTAATCTTGCTACATATTTTTTGTCCCGTTTGATAAAGCACAAACATAAAGAGAAGTATTCAAATTGGTCAAGATTTTCTTGAGATTGAGCAAGACTAACGAAAAGCAATCAATTTATATACACATATATACATTTGTATAACCCATCAAAAGAGATCTTCTGAGCGCATTTCGTGTGAGATTAGAATATATTTCTTACTTAATAATTGGCATCACAGTAATAATTTAAATATGTTGACTGTAAATGTAATAGCTTATCTTTAAAGACCACACTAAGTTATTCATTCTTAAATTATCAAATGCAACTATGTCAATTTACCTTCAACCTCCCTAATGGATCTTGCTTATATCTATACGTAGTTACCTATTGCTGATAAAGAAGTTAGATATTAGTTTAATAACACTGACCCAATTTTTCTCGCAATATTTGAGCTGTGTTAGCACATGATCACATTATTACGCTGTCCTTAGTAGGCAAGATACAAAACTAGATCACAGCCTTTATTAAGTCATCGGTTACCTTTATCAATTTCAGTTTTATAAAGTAGAGGTTTCAAACATTTTTCATCTTTAGACGTTTCGCGCTTGCTATGACTGCTTCTACTAGAATACGTTCATCAATTCCTCGAAGACATGTGCTTTCTTTTACAATATTTTTCTCAGATACATTTCAACATTATGTAAGTTTACAAGATACAAAAACAGATCTTGAAATATGGTTTAAAATGTGATATACTGATAAAATATTCGCTTTTTCATAGATTGATGTAACCGCATAACAAATTTGTAATGTTACCGCTTATCTATAAAAACAAATTTGCTATTCCTTGAAATTTTAAGTTTAATATTAAAGAATTCGGGATCAGTTTTACAAAGTAGTATAGATAAAAACAAATTATAAATATGAGTATAAAATATGTTAATTGATGTAATTATTTCATTAAAAGATGTTAAACAATAAAAAACAAGTTAACTACAATAAAGATAATTAAAGTTTCGTTGGGTCATGTCGGGTCTATTATAGATAAGATAAAATGTGTTTAGGTAAAAAATTGGGATTGTTATATCAGAACATATTAAAATCACTTAATATTATTACATAATGATACATCATTGTTAAATAATAATTAATGTTGTATGTGTGTTTCTATTTTTTGTATGTGTGTTTCTATTATTTGTTTCTATTTTTTGTATAGAGCTTTATAGTATGTAGTTTTAATCGTTAAATTTAATTTAGTTTAGTTCTTTGTGTCTTGTACTTGATTAAAGTTTAATAATATTTCTAGGTCACTCTGAGAACTTTGAAAATGCTTTCGACGGCGAATATGGCGCAGGGAAAATAGCTTTAGCGTTTTATTCTGGACTTTTCGCTTTTGGAGGTTGGAATTACTTGAATTTTGTTACTGAAGAACTTCAGGATCCCTATAAGTAAGATATAATTCAATGTATTATTGTCTTCGCTTTATGAAAACAGTAACTAGTCAACTAGTCATATTATTTTATTTTGAGATACTCGTTTTTAAAATCCTTTGTCAGGAAGTCAATCTAAATATTTTTTTATTTTATCGATAATCATATAAATTATCGCATAATAATTTATATGATATTATGATGAATTTATTATTGCATGACTCTAAGTTCCAAAAATACTACACGACAATAAATCGTAATCGTTATGCAGTATAGTAATATAACAAATAAAGAAAATTATTTAGTGAATAATTAAACCAAATTAAAATTAAATTATTTGCTAAATTTTTCAGATTTTAATATTTTAAAAATTTTTTGCTGAGTTTTCTTATAGTTTTTTAGAATTACCATAAACGCTAACTCAGTGTGATAATGGCACATAATTAAGTGTGTTTTTTTAGATATTGTTACCGTTAAACACAAATTATCCTATAGCATTATTTATAAACATAAAACCCAGACTCCTGTCATAGAGGCTGATTAACACTTCTAAATTTAAAATCTACTTAAGAAATTTTTATGTATTTTTTAACTGGTATTTAAACTACACTTTTGATGTGTGTCAATGTTAATTTGAACATTGTTAATTGCGGAAACTGTACCATTGAGAACGGTTTCGGCCCCTAATCCTTATAGTCCAACTATCAAATTGTAATCGATGTAGACATAATTTATAGACAACAATTGTAACATCAAGGTTGATGACCGCAAACTATTTGAGGTTGAAATGCTAATAACTAACAAGGCTAATAATGGCCATTGACGATGTACATACTGTCCTTAGTCTGTTTATTGACTATTATACATCATTGGAGATGTTCGAAAATTACTTTGTAAAATCTGTGACTATATTTTTTTTTGGATATATTAAGTATTGGTTCTTTTTTGTAGCGAACATATGTTTTCGTCTTGCTTGCGTGTTGATACTTTCAATACTAAATTATTATAACTATAAGCTGAATTCTAAGTAAAACTATATTTTCTAAGTGAAAAACACGCCTTTGCGTTTTCATAATAAGCACCATTAGCTCGAAACACGGACTTTCATAGAACGATAAAGTTGTAGCAGTTAGTATTTCTGCAACGACTTTTCAGATTTATGAAAAGTATGAATATAAAAATATTTCAGATACATACACTTTTATTTATAAGTCCGTCAGCTCTGTCTACGATAAATTCGAAATTTTTAATTTTGCTGGCATTAAATTTCTCACCGTTGAAACTTCCTACGTTATAATCTATTCACAGATCAAATCAGATTCAGTCATCGATCGATATACCTAGTAAAACGTATCAAACATACACTGCGATTCGAAATACGTTTATAATGAGTCTGAAAGTTCTTTCAATTTTCAACATTCTCCCAGATTTCGAGAATTATTCCGTATTGTTTAATGAATAAATATATCTTTAATTATGCGCTTGATTATTTGGGTTGGTTGGTATTAACTGAAAAATCAATACATATTTTTAGATAATATCGGTTAAACAATATTTAAATCCTTGATTAGTATTGCAAGTTTTCCATTATGTGTAAATAGTACTGTATTCATTTCGATTCAATTAAGAGGTCTACTTAAGCCCTTATAATGTTACACTGTAAATAAAACTGGCTCTATTTGTGAGTCCGTAGGAAATTCTAACGTGCATTGAAGAGCGCCCCCTGAGAGCTTATCAAACAAACTTCGATGGAGTTTTCATTAGTTTTGTGTTGCCTCTGTAGGATTGCTATAAGTTAATATAAGATGAATTTATAGGGCGAACTTAAGAAACTGTAGCATTACAAATTGGGCGCAACTACTAATTGTTTTTTTCTATAATTCAATTACTTTTTAATACCTGGTTTGAGAGAAGCAATAGCAACGTAAATACTTATGTATATATACATATATATGTTTTGACATTTAATAAATATATTTTATTTCACTGAATGAAAATGTCAGTAGATGCAAATGTACGCTTGAATATCCTATATAGAATTGAAATTTTTTGAGGTGTGTTGAGTTTGGACTTGAATAATAACTTCACCTGTGCATGGTATGTATCTTGTGTATAGTGCGTTGTTTGTGTATGTTATTGTGCGGTCTGTAAGGGATCACGAACTTGTGTACTAAAACTTACATTAAAAATGCAGGTCTGCTTTTTCATTGGAGTATAGCGAGTGTTAGTTGTTTTATAAATCTCCCTTACTCTTTGTACGATTGCATGTATTATTCATAAGCCGTTAGCTCGATTCGCAGCTGCCAGAACCTTTTATCGCAAGCCTTTATTCGGAGTCTCGTAAGTGACCTACTGAAATAATGGCCATGAGATATAATATTGCATTACATTGCGAACATTCCCTTTGGTGTTCATGGGCTTAAATTACATCTTTTATTAATAGCTCGTTCAAATGAAACCATAAGCGATTTTTATTAAGTGATAAAGGAAGTTATTAAAGAATTCAACAATCATGGCCTAATGTAGTGATATTAAATAGTGTAGTGTATAAAATAATGCAGAAGATATATCTTTTTGAAAAGAAATCTAATTCGTATTTAGCTACCATTTGGTTCTTTAGCTCAGTTATAATGGTTGCTTCAATTTGAGAATGGCATAAGATATGTTGTTTCCTTGATAATGTTAGCAAATTAACTTAAGACGCTTCGAGTTGAATTTAAGTAAACGTGTCTGAGAAACATAAAGTCATCTATATTAGTATATGCAGTGCAGTTACGACTCTCACAAGACGTTGATAAGTTAGTCTGTAATAACACTTTACACCAACTTGTATAAAAGAACCGTAATATTTTTAATAAGTTTCTTTCTTATTTTATCTCAGGAACCTGCCGCGTGCGATTTGGATCGCTATGCCGATGGTGACTATTATCTACGTGATGGCGAACTTGGCCTACTTTGCTGTTGTCACTTCTATGGAAATGAAATCAAATCCCGCCGTTGCTGTGGTAAGTAGCGGTAATACTGTATTAAAAAATATGCTTAGGCATTTTTATTATTTTGTACGTTTATTTTTAAAATATCACATCATATTTATTTTCGTGTAAACATTATTTGGTGCATTAAGTGTATACATTATTTATTTTTTCTTTTAAAATTTGCCTCTAATCTCTATTTAAACACTTACATTATAATAAGTCCAAATATATATAATGTAATATATAATAGGGTTTTGATTGTTTGTTATATTATGGTATGGAAAAATGTTTTCAGATTTTTGGAGATCGTTTATTTGGAAACTGGAGTTGGTTAATTCCAATTTTTGTGGCTCTCTCTACGTTCGGAGGGGTTAATGGAGTGTTGTTCACGTCAGCGCGGCTTTTTGCTACGGGCGCCCAAGAAGGGCATATGCCTGCACTCTTCTCACTTTTTCACATTAAAAAACAAACACCAATACCCTCACTCATATTTACAGTAAGTAAAACCTATTAAATTTTCTATTATAACTTTACGGTGCACCGCGGTTGGAAAGAATTAACTTAATGGAAAAATTAATTTTATTGTTAAACGAAGCCTTACAAGTTCTAACATTTGCCAGTAAAACCGGCAGACAGAATAGCACAGGTTTTTATGATTTTGTGCGGAACCTTAACTATTTCTCTTAAATAAAAGTAGCCTATGTTACGTATTATAACATTTGATATTTGGTAGTGGACGTCTTGTCAACATTGTGACAGCCATTTCTGAGATTAGCTGGAATTATTTATATAAATAGTGTTTCTGTTACAACCATCATATATACACTTCTATTTAAATACAAAAAAAAAACACTTATTATTTGTTATGTTACAAACAGACACTTGAATTGTATTTAATATTGATTATTAAATTGGAATAAATGTCAATATAGATGAAATATTCCTTCGTTCCGATTAA
This sequence comes from Hebomoia glaucippe, assembly GCA_025727935.1. Lineage (NCBI taxonomy): Eukaryota > Metazoa > Arthropoda > Insecta > Lepidoptera > Pieridae > Hebomoia > Hebomoia glaucippe. Next base: position 8,627,530 of record JAOSYY010000014.1, read on the forward strand.
ACATCTTTGCATTAATAAAGTTTAGCACTTCCGGGGGTCTAGACAAATGACCTCATTTTTGAATAAATTAGTAGCAGTAGGTATTATGTCGTAACAGGAAAGGAAAACAAGTCTTATCTAGGCTGTAACCGCTACAGCCATGAATATTCGCTTTATTGGAGTACGTAAAGGGTCACAACCCCAAAATATTTCTGTATTAAAAAAAATACACCTGTATTTTTGCCTTGGCAGTACTTAGTATCGCTTCATATATAACTTTAAATCTCCTCTCAACTTACACAAATAAGTCACTTTGACACGAAACTGTTTCATATTATTTATTCCGATTAACGAATTTCATGATCGTGAATAAAGTTATTTAGTAGTCACCAGGAAGTGTATTCAAATAATTTTTGTTTAACTTTTTCATTGTGTTGTTCTTCAATTGCTTGGTATATTTATGTTACATCGATCTTAATTTCTTTAACATATTCATTGATGTACTATGAAAAAATTACAACGTTAAAGTATTTTGTAATAACCAAATAAATCACAGAGCTATTTCCACATGATACGTTCAAATAACTTATAAATATATTACCAGGAAAGAGGCAAATTAAAATAGCATCGGAGCAACCTTGGTTACTTCAATACATATAAACTTAGTTCAATAAAAATTGAGTTGAACGAAGATGATCATTATTATATAATATACTGAGATAAAAATTTAAGATATCAAAATATATTATTATACAATATTAGTCACTAATAAACATAAAAATTTGAAGGTTAGCTCCACTCTCGAATTCATAATTCTATTAATAATAATTCATAACACACAGATTTATAAACAACTAAGGCGTATGAAGTAATTTTCGCATTTTAATAATAAAAATTACTCCAATTTCAGTGCTTCTTTTCTCTTCTGATGTTGACAACGAGCAACGTGTTTGACCTTATCAATTACTTTTCACAAACTCTTTGGCTGTCAGTGGGAGCTTCTGTCGTCGGCATGCTGTGGCTACGTCGGACCAAACCTGACTTACCGCGACCGATTAAAGTCAATCTAGCTATTCCTTTTCTTTTCCTCATAGCCATTGCCTGTCTCGTTATAATTCCAATTTTTTCCAATCCTAAAGATACTGCCATTGGTTTAGGAATACTGCTATCAGGCATTCCCGTTTATTATCTGTGCGTAAAATGGCAAAATAAACCACAAAACTACCACAGGTTATCCGGTTGTATACTAAGGTTCCTACAGAAACTTTGCTCCTGTATTTACGTAGATTCATTAGAAAAATTATCAAACAATAAATGAATTTTTAAAGATGTACTCGTATGACGACTGTTTTTTTGGATTTAAATTCGAAATATTTACCGGAAGTCTTCACGAAGTGACAATAACTCAGAATTAATTTTATGTCTTTGTATTTAGTTTCATATTATTTTTAAATGAAGTAGTTTTTACTTCAGTTATTGTTGGACCTATACCATTACATTTGATACTCCATTTTGTAAATGTAGTGATATTAATCTATGGTCAATGTTTATCAATTAATTTTTGTTGGCTTAGTCACTTAAGTTTAGCATATTTATGTATTTATATTCACGCATTGGCAGTACAAAAATAGAGAAACCAAAAACAATATTCGGGTTTAAGTCTGATAAAATAGTTTCTGAGTTCTTATTTGAATGTATAATAATCTATGCAGTTTTAATTTATTGTGTAAAGTAAGCATAATGTTTATAGGAAATGGACCAACATATTATTTTCATGACGCTGATAATTATTATTGTACCGTAATTGGAAACGGCAAATAGCAAAATAATAATAAAAAAAATATAGACGAATTGAGAACCTTCTCCTTTTTTGAAGTTGGTTGAAAAGATTTCTTTTACAAAATTAAACGACTGATAATAGTTATTTTTTAAGTATGTGATCGAACTACTTGTAATTTTCAGTAATATTATAAAGTCTGAATGTATTGTTAACTTCACATGGCTTTTAAAATATGGAAAGATATATTATGACATGCATATAGAATAATTTTTATTAACATATTACACGAAAGAATATGCGGGCAAAAGAGTTTTTCTTTAAATAAACCATGTATCATTTCATATATTTCGAATCTTATAATGTATTTGAAAGTTGTTTTAATCTTTGGAAACTTTTGTTTAATAACATAACTCCTATAAACTGAGAAATACACTGTAATAAGGTAGTTATCTTTTTTGGGGTTTGTTTACGAACGTGATGTAAAGTAAAAGAAAATGTGTCAGTTGATATTGACTATTCTTTTTTTTTAACAAACTAACATATAAAATAATAGAGAAATTTGTTTGTATAACTTTAATAATTGCTTTTAAATTCATCTTAATATACGTAAGTCACAACCCGTGTATATGCGTTAAACTATTATTTAACTAAGAGGAATAACTTACAAAATAGTTCTTTATCTAAATATAATTATACAGTAATATATAATATACTTGTAGCAAAATATATTTACAAAAATGTATACACTTTGTAATATTTTATAAATAAATACTATACATATTTACCTAGAAAGTAATGAATACTATCGCCTATATATTTACTAGTAATAATCTGCTTAAAGTATTTCAAAATCATAAAATATTATAACATCTGTATACCTTGGTGTTAGTGTTACTTTTCTTTAGTTTATATAATCGTAACTAATTTATTTACTTGAACAAATGCCGAATAAGGTATTAACATTATATATTATTTAAAATACAATCACGGTATTCAATATATGTATGTATATAATGATTTAGCGACTTTCAAATATTTAACAACTACTTTTCTTTATTTGCATTTGTAATTACTTTAATGGATGTATTGATAATTTATTATCAGTAATGCAATGATAGGACATTCCCATAACACGATTGTATGCCATAGATAATATTTGATTTTTTTACTTTACTATTTATATAATAATTATATTATTTATGCCACCTTCATCCTAGATTAATTTCAAGGTAGAGATGGGCGATAGTTATTTAATGTTTTCGAATTATTTGATTATCTAGTTTATTCGATTAATTCGAATAATAATGGCTGGCATTTAAAACTCGGAGAGACATTGCTTTAAAAAAGTCAAGCTAAGATAATAATAACGTTTTAAACAACAACGCAAGTCGAACACTGGCTCGCATATCCCGCTGCGCTTAACGCTTTGAAATTGGCATTCAAAAATATGTTATTCATTTAGTATTCGAATAATTATGATGCGGAATCGACAATTGAATAAG
>JAOSYY010000014.1:8647385-8661218 GCA_025727935.1 Hebomoia glaucippe
ACTTTAAAGTTTCATAATTTGTCGTAGAAAACTGCTATTGCGTATAACATGTGCATATCGTCTGAAAGAACATTCTTCAAAGCGTGAGATTTCTTTAACTATAATTAAATCAATTCATTGTTTCAGCAGGCCGTAATATTCATATCTTAATGGAGCTGATACCTTTACAAAGTGTACATCACTCGTTAAATCATTAAAAATTAAAAAAGTGCTCCCCTGCACAGCGTAACTGCGTTATCGGAAGCAATTACAAGTCGCTTTATTAATTTTCATAACTACAGACGCGACATCAAAGGATGCCGACGGCCGCGCGTCGCTCACGGCGGTGTAAGCCATACACTATTACTGCTCCTTGTTACTTAATCTCTGGTAATATGCATTAATATGAACCACTTCAAGTTAATATATGCGACTCCAACTACTTTCAACATCAACGTAACTATTTTTCGTTTGTCTGCTTAATTATTTTAAACTATTCAATAAATTTTATATTTTTTATTCAATAAATATTATATTTATAAATTTTATATTTTTAGATAAAATTTGTTGCTTACAATGTCTACATCCCTGTAATAATAGCAAATTATTTCTTATAACTGACAAGGAGGGCGAAGTTATTTTTAATAAAAAAAAATATTATTACGGCTTTGTCCTTTATAACAAATTTTGCATAGATATATACTTAGTAAAATTGTTATACGATGTTAATATTGAAATAGCTATTAATTGTATCCTTACCATTATTTTTTAGCACATACCTAATTTTCATTTCATATACTATACGTATGTCTGAGTATTAGCATATTTGTTAAGAAAATTGGTAAGCCATTTCAAATAAAATACTTCGACATTAAATGAGAATTTAGACGCTCGTAGCCAATGGCTTGTACTCCATGTACGCTACGGCCTACTGTTTACCGCGAGGCCCTTGAAGATGTTTTACCAGTGCACTTGTCTTGTGGCGCAACTTCTTTGATCTTTGACGACACTTCACAAAACACGTGTAGGTATCGCAATATTAAAATTGAAATATACTTAAGTGTTGTATAATATGTAGGAGTAGTTGCGTACATTGAATTTATGCATTAAAGCAGAAACTGTCGTTTTAGAATTGATTAGATTACCTTTATCATTCGCCTGGGCACCTAGTTCTTGCCTCAGACGTGATATCGCGCTATCGCGTACCCTAGCTGCCCGGTTCGTTATAGAGGTCTCTACGGATAAGGAAAAATTTTGAGTGGCATAACTAGCTGACTTTTCCCTTGTTTAATAATATAACACACTACACGCGTCTACATGTTTGTGGTGGCAGTGCCGTTTCGCATGCGGGACACATTTATTTGCTGGTCTTTGCATACATTATGGCAGTAAACAGTAGTCTGTCTACTGCCATAATGTATGCAAAGACCACACTAAGGTGTAGACACTATCACGTCTAATAAACGAGTTGGCTACAATATTGTCGTAATAACAGTCTTATTTTATTGATATGACTGGTAAAGTTACTCCATATCTACGAGTACGAATGAATAAAGCTAAATTGACATGCACCACGAACAGTGAACAATGAAACAGAAAAGGCTTATCTCACTAAAACGATTCCCACATAAATAAAGCTCATCGGATAATATGAAACGGTATTTACATAAGAAAAATGTAAGGAGGCCTAAACGATAGAGACATAAGGGTGGCAGTATCGTATTCCGCCGACCACACCGCTCGGTACACGGCTCACGTCCGCAGGGAGCTTTAATAACAATACGAAATATCAGTTCGTTCCTCCGATCGCAAATCTACGTCAATAACATATCCAATAGTAGCGCTCAATTCATTTCGACATAATCTAATACGGCAGGGCACGTTTCCCGCCTAAATCTTCCGCCACATGTCGCCAAGATGGCCGCTCGACCGAAACGCGAAACTAAAGAAAAAGGAAATCACGAATTGGTAATATCTTTCGAGTCCATAAAGTTAAATGTTTATTTGCAGCTATATTTTGTCCTTTTGCAGATATTGCTTTACTAAGTCTGCGTCAGCCTAAGTTTTCGTAGGAATCGAAATAGGTTTTATTTTCTTACGTGACAAAAATACACATGTTTTTATTGATGTTGTTGATGTAACTATAACAAATTATGTCCATTTTATAGATATTTAACGTGATATGTGAAAAATGTAACCTAATTGTAAAGGTACGTAATTCAAATTGAAGTTGGAAAGACATATTTACTGACCTGCTTATACCGGCTAGTAAATATTTCTGTCACAGCTAGACGACCACAATGATTGCTAGGTATGCAGAGCGATGTAAAAATTTATAGGACGACTTCACAGTAATTTTCTTCAATTACTTAATTTAAAAGTAATCATTCGTACCAGAAGCTTTGCAGTTTTTTTCATATTATTATGTACACGCAAGACAAGTTGAGTTACTATATTTACATACATATTAGAAATGTATTTTATCAACTCCGTAATTTGTAGAAAATTAAAATATTTGACATTTGAAAGAATTTACAACGATTATTTTTATTTTTTAAAAGGCGTCTATTTTTTCGAGGTATGTACTTCAAGACTCTAATCGAGTAATATTTAAACACTGAACGCGCTTTACTGTGTATAATTTTCCACAATTAAAGACCAGTACCCTAATTTATAGGTAACGTACGTAATTTGAGAAAAAGTCGTGTACATACTACCAATAAAATAATTTTGAAATTCGTCTATATTCGTTTAACCCGAGGATCAAATAATTCACTACAGTAGGTGAGTATCAATGTAACGGAACGAATCATTCACCCACCAAGACAAACTACAGCTACAGTCATGAGTACAAATAAAGCCAAATTGCTGCAATTAAGTTCGCTTTTCTAATGCATTGATTGGTCAATCATCGACACGGACAATCCAAGGAAGTGCTTCTTTGTCGGTGACTGAGAGCAGCATTGTACGTGGACGTGCCTTCTGAACATTCTGATTGTGGCATAGATTAAGATTCAGAACATTTAAATATCCTGGTAGTTCAAATCTCTTAATATAAAACCTCACTCTGTTAGAATTATCAACATCAAGGAATGAAAAAGCTGTGACTTGAGTTTTCGAACATTGCAGTTTTAGTCGTCTGATTTAATTAGTGATAATTTGCAGCAATGTTAAATACTTCATCGAGGTACCATCTGACTTGTAGATGCGTGGAAATTTGTTACAGCATACAATATAATATAAAAATTGAAAAACAACTATAAAGTGAATATTTAAACGCATGACATATCTATTCATTCCAATCTCTGGTACTAATAGCAGACGATAGAATTGATACCGTCATTGTATCGAAGTGTAGTGATTTCAGTAAGAATTGTTTCATCGGACTCCTGTACAATCGAAGAGACGTACGTTCTGTAATTGCGATAGATGAATTTATGTGATTCGCTGTACAATTTTATTTATATATAATTTGTTGAAGAATTGAGAACTCCTACCGAATTAGAAATTTATTTCGCTCTTGGCTATTTACAATTTATTTAAGGTTCAATGGCTATTGTTCATTCGAAAGTATGGATATTCAAGAGGTTAAATATAAGTGATCCATAAACAAATATCAATGAATGTCATGGGTATATCCTGCAGTCCAGTTGCTAGTTTTTATTCAGAATTACATGGCACAAACGTAAGTTATATTGTAAATAAATTATTACATTATTTTATACATTCATTATTTTTCTACATATATTGAAATGAATCTAGTTTATCCTCGAAGGTATATAAAAATAATGGTTCATTGCTTTATATAACTTAACATCCGGGATTCATATGTTTCTTTTACGTTTCTACAAAGTAATCTTTATCCAGCGTCTCGTCGTATTGAGTGGTTTTTTGGTAGAAAACATGAAAAAGGTGACAATTCGAAGCAAGGTTATTGGATTAACTATGAGGAAGTGCACAAAATACTATTATTTCATACCCAAGTAAGGAGGTAAGAAAATTGTAATTTAAAGCATCCTATATGTTTTCTTAGTTTTCAACCTAAGAAAAGAAAGGTCTAAGGGTAACTTCCAACTCCTTTACAATAAAAGGGTGATGGCTAAGATAAAGGTCGTCGGTCACGTCCGAGGCTATCGATTCTCATTTAATTCGGCGCGTGCTTGCCTCTGTATAGCCTAACGCCGCGGCCTCCAAATTGTATCGTCTTCATTATCACTGATTGAAGGGTTTGAGATTGGTCAAAGTGTCTTAATAGTCCAACGTAAGGTTGTAAAATGTTTTTTAACCAAATGAAAATGATTCGAATACAATTTATACTAAGTGTTGTTGTAAGTACATGAAGTTTGCTTGAATAGAAATAGTACAAGTTATATTATGTTCTAAATGCACACTGAGACATAGTAACGTGTTAAATTTTTTTTAAATCTATAATTGGATACAATATGCTTAATTGCTAATATACTGTATTTCATATGGTGAAATAAAAGGCGAAACTATTTTTCAACAAAACTATTAAAGATTCTAAATTCATCAATTATGTTTTTATTTAAAGTAGTAAGATAGTCCAGTAAATTTCAACTTGGCTTACATCACCCAAAATTAATTGATCGGATCTCGTTTCTTAGAGGAAACAGCGCAGAAGAGTTTTAATTAGCGAGAAAAAAGGCACCACAGAACTTCCGATGTAAAAAACCGGGAGACAAGGGTGGGCGTAGCGAAGAATAAAAATCTCCCGCTCGTAATGCGGGCAACATTTGTGTGAGGAAGACGCTCAGTAATGGAAGACAAATTTCAATATAATTTGCAATACATAAGCGTGTTACTTTAATAGCCCAGAACCACCCTTCAAATTAAACGAGGCTTAAGTTTTATTTTATTTTTTTCCTCCTCTAATGCACGGCTGTAGCGCCTACGCAAACTCGCCTATTACGCCGTTAGTTTCGCCCTTAGTTAAGCAACCACGCACAGGCGCTTATACGTTGGAAAAATATAATCCGATCTAATAAATAGCCGCGACGCGATAGTACCGCTACTGCGATGCTGCCAAATCAAATTAAAGGCTTGCTATAAAAACCAAATTAGTACTCGCTTTAACCGTGAGGGGGTATTTAGTTACAAGACGTTGGTTCAAATCCCGCCATTTTCATTAACAATAAATATCCCCTCGTAGCCGCACGGAATCCTTATTGTTTTACTTTTTACACCCTTGTGTCCCAGGCGGGATATAGCGTAGACGGCCTCTACTGAGGCTCTGGCTAATTTGTTCTTTTGTTTACTTATAGAACGTAGCTAATAAAAATTTGTGTAGCGCGAATTTGTATAGACTTTAAATTTTTTATAACCGACGTAAGTTCAGGGCGAGTTTTGCATTTAATTGGAGAAAAATTTAGGGTCGGAGAAGCGCTTCTGTGCGGGTTCTTTAAACTAATTGGACGGCCGTTACAAACTTTTTTGTTTTAACCGTTCACGCAATCAAAACCAGCGAGATGGAGGCTTTTCTTTACGATACTTAGAAATATATTTCCACTTTGTTTTCTCATTTAAAAATGTGACCATTAATAATATTGTTATGTATAGCGTATTATGGTCACAAAAACACGATCGAGCCAATCTCCTGGTTCAAAGACAGATGATGATATTATGAAGGGGTGAGTTTGATTTTTTGTGGCTCTTCAGGCCTTAATTACAGACGATGTACTAAATTAGAGGGCGGTAGCAATTTAAAACAATGAACTGAAATGGTCATTAGTAACTCTGTTCGTTAAAATTGCCGACTTCACCTTAATGTGACGATATTAAGTGTTTATTATTATACATTACGATAATATTGTAGCCTTGGGTTACGTTCTGTAACCAACACCCATTTTTTATATCGTAGACATAAAAATATTAACAATCCATATAATGTATAATTTTTCCTTAGGAAAATATATACATCAGCAGTTATCACGCACGATCTGAATCTCACAATTCTATTACCGAATTTAGATGTGCATTTTTGCTATACCTTTAGCAAGTTACCATAAGCATCATGAAATTTAATTTAGCAAGGTAATTACTAGAATTTTAAACTGCCTAATGCGAGCAAGAGCCATAACTAACACACGAGATAAATATGAGTAGGAAGTAGCTTTTAATTTCCTTAATTTCCAAAACGAGTGGTAAATGTTTAAATGATGAGCAAAAAATTTAATATTAATTGTAGCTGATTATGAATATCTTTTTTAAGTCTAACGAGTTTGCGAGTTCGTTATTATTTTTTACCTCTTGATATTACCTCCTTTTCAAATAAAATGTTGGGTATTAGATATCGTCGAAAAATTAGAAAGACTAAAATGATCAGGATTATAAGCCTAAGAATTGGAATTGTTAACACTGCATATCTTTCTTCCGATGTCTTTCCAATTAAAGATCAGCCGTCAAACTCCGGTACCTGACCTTGTTCGGGGCTAAAGTAACACTGCACATTGAACCGAAAAGCTCAGCGAATGGCATAAATCTAGACATCAAAATACAAACTAAAATGATAAAGGCTACAGATATTTGAAAAAATATCTATTTCTACATATAGCTTTCTTTTCCATTTTCGTGAACGTTTAAAGTCGAGGTAGGTAAATGTGACATTTTTAATAACCAATAAGTTTAAGTTACAATAATTACAGAGCTGAAAAGCCGCCAACGAAAATTGTAATCATATTATTAAAATGAGTACGATGATTGCAGGAAACGTGTTATTTAACGTTGGTCCGATAGAATCTTATCGGCCGATCCTAATGTCCGACGTGTGGATATTATCGAGCTGCCGAAATCGACCGGATACCCCATGAATATTCGACATAATATTAACGTTGTATTTATAAATCTATATATAGTATGTTGTCTAACGTGAATGATAGATATATAATATTTAACTCCAAGGAATGTTAACTGTCGGGTATATTCTGCGAGTCACGAAATGAAAGCTTGCTTTGCTTTTTTTCCTAAATACTTGCATTGAAAAGTAAAGCGTTGTTTTTATTATTGTAGAGAAATAATAATCATTATATAAGTGTTAAAACTGTTTTTTATATGCTACGATCCTATAGTAAAACCCTTGTAGTTACCTATTGGCATGGTGGCAGAATTAAACACTCCGTATAAGGTGTTATTATATAGACAAAGCGGTCTGTTTGTCTATCACGATAATCTGTGGACTGCGCGTTCCAATTCCGTGTTGTGTAAACGGCCTAATGGAGGCCGGTAATGTGACACGCTTGACGATTTTACTCACAAATTGTTGTACGAAACTCTATTACTATCTAATGACAGCCACCGTCTAATTGCCAGGTTATTTCGTTTTGTTGTGCACGCGGCTTAATGGCAGCACTCTGTAATTATTGGGCGAGGTGAAACTTCGAAGATGTGTCGAATTGAATTGTCGGCGGAGTAATGACGGCTCGCGGCACTACGCCGGATGCGCTCGCTCATATTATCCCTGTATCAATGAATGCGCGATTAATTTTTAATAGCGTCGATCAAAGTTACCTCCGAATTGCTGCTTTACTTTGTAGTAAAATTTGTTTTGATTTTAATTACTTATAAAATTAGAAAAATCTTCCACTCTAAATATGTGTTGGTAATGTAAGAGATATTTACTATGTAAATTGTATAGTAGATGCAATCTATTAAAGGTTTTTATAATGCTTGTTTAGTATTTACTATTTAAATAAAAAATTACGCAAGTTAATTGATCATGTTTATCAACATAGAATAAATGAAAGTACGTCAGTTTTTACAGATATCGTTGAGTTTACAATAAGTTGCATAAAAGTAGGTTAAACATCGCCACGACTGTCATCAACGCGTTTCACCGGAGCGCCATGCATCACGGTGATATACACGTATAATTTCTCTTATCAGTACATCTAACAAAGATTGGACTATTTTGTAAATAACGTATTGTTACGTATCGTAATGATATAGGTATTTATTAAAATGCTTTATAGTGTACCAAATAACGTTCTATGTACTGTACATTTTTAAAGTTTCTAATATATTTTTTTATAATAATAGGAATTTGACCAATTTAATTATAAGGTATTTAGCAAATACGAGATAATTACTTTAAAAATTTAAGGCCGATTTACTTTAAATTATTTAATACAATCGCAAACAATTTTGAAATTACATTCACGTTAAAATTTACTGTTGTTGAGAGGACCTCACATATTATTTTAATATTTGTAACTTTAAATTTAATTCTAAAATCTTTAATAAAACAGCTTTTCTGAGAGTGCGGTTAAGTAGTTTGGAATTTTTGCCGCGTTACAAGGGCCGGGATTGATTTAAGGCACAAAGCGATCGCCCGTCCCGATCCCGACCCTAACCCAGCTTAGTTCAACTAAACCTTATCCCTGAATTACGCAAACACGCCACCCGTCGCCTCGTGAGTCGGGAGTCGTGACATTTGCCCACCAACATTTCATTGGCCAAAAAATTGGCGTATTCTATATGTACATACAATGATAACCTGCACAATTCTAACTTTAAAACACGTAATTGGGCACAGCTTTTATATGACGTCTAAGTCTATAAGTTAAAACAATAATTATAAGAGCATAAACTTCAATAAAGTAATATATGAGGAAAAAGAATTTTACCGGAAATTAAAAAGAAACTCTTGTTTAAATCTTAAGTTTTTATTTAAGTTATTACACCTATTAAGCGACTTGCAAGAAGACACGTTCAGCCATTATTACCATCTGAAGTAGGTCCAAGTTGAAGTGGATATTATCGCGCCGCTTGTAGCTCGCATAAAATAATAACGAGCGAACTTCCGGTGCCAGTGGAAAAGTTCGGTGAAAAACGTCCGCCCTCGGCTATCGGTCAACTTCGTTACTACGACGTGATGTCACTTAATTTATTTACACTTTCTGTTCTATTCGGTTTGACCCTTACCGAATGTTTTTTTTGTGTAAGGACTATCAATAAAATATAGATTTCAATATTTGTATATCTATTATCTTTGTTCACCTTAATAGATTTCACTTTTATGACACATTCAAAATTTTAGTAACAAATTATATAATGGCGAACCGACGTTCGTTACGATTATTCTACGTATAAAGTAAATTGATCTAAAAAATTTACTTATAGTTATGCTTATTCCATTAAATCGAATTTCTGAAAGAAAATTTTTCATTTCCAGTGACCACTCGCATTATTTTCCCCCGAGCTGGCAAACCAGTAATAGATCATGTCACGCGTCGAGTCCACTTTGATACCGACAGGTGAAACTTAAAAACTGCGAGTCACAAACATTGTCGCTGGAAAATCAATAAACGAAACCGCATTGAGTGCGACCACTCGAATAAATACGGGACCCACTATCCAATAAAACACGCGAACGATTTGCAATTAAAGCTTTAAATCTGCAATAGGTGTTGCCATAAATCGAAGGAGAAAACAATCAGCGGGCGCGCGTCGTTCGCAATTAGCGCTGCGCGGCTCGATAAATTTGCATTAATGCTTTCGAAAAATCCGTACGGCTATAATTTTCACGTGTCGGGGTTGTATAGTGCGGGCCAGGGCGACTCTGGTACAGTGGGGCCTGTGTACATACATCGCGATCACAATTGACTCTTTCTAGATCGACGGTTTATTGTTTTAGATACAATTACAATAAACATCTAGGATTTAATGTTATTGAATACGAACTATACATTTCTTAATATTTATGGATGTGTATATTTAGTTTTTATTTACTTAATACTATAATGGTAATAATGTATAGTAATTTCCTATTTAAGGAATTATTTCTGTTCCATGGCTGTGATTAAAGAAATATTAAACTTGTTATCAAAACTGCTAAGTACAGATTTTGCCTTAGACTTTCATTTTTATCGTAGTATTATGTAAAAATTCAGCAATAGATCTGTCGCGCGGTTCTGATAGTTGAAATTGAAAATATAATATTCAGTGATAGTTAATTTCAGCGCTGTCGATACACGGATGGGCTCGTGATTTACGTAACGCCCCCCGCCTCAGTGCACTTTAACACTTTTGCAGCTTCGCGCGCTCCACCGACCAATAATTGATATTCGATACGACATACACTCGGTGATAATAGTTTTTCAGTTGAAGAAAAATCTCTGTTATACGTAACAAATGTACTACTCACTAAAGCCTTTAGGATTTTTGTTTAATTGAAACGTTTAGAATACCAAAAGCATTTAAAAGTAATAAGATTTTGCGGACTTAAAACAGTATTATAATTATATATCTATTTTTATAAGTATATAAATTTCTAATTATTCAAATGCATATGTAATTTCATAAATTGAATATTAACAATTACCAAAACTCCATTATGGCCTTCATCTAACAACATTTTGGACAGATTGTGAAAAAATAGCCTCTTCAAAAACCATTAAGAGGCTTACTTTGGCAATATTTAACAATAATTGAATAGTTTTGTGTTCGAATGTAGTGTTAGTGTAGGCGTGTAAAGCTATTTACTTTTAAATGTCCCAATATAGTGTACCTCCTGTTGTGTCAATGGCACCGAAACAACATCAATTTTTTTTATTATACGCACTACTAAAACAAATTGTTTGATACAATACATGTTTGCTCACCTTTGTTGTAATATTTTACTTTATTTTTTTATCAAATAGTGTTTAAATCCATAAAAATATTGTACCTACCACTTCAATTACAGATTAAAAACATTTGGTATTACAAACAAATATGTGATAGGTAGCCATTATCAAGGTCTTTTTTAAGACTAAGTAGGTACATAGAATTTTAAGTCACAAAAGGTTAGATTAAGTTATTACTTAGTTCTTTAATCGTTTGTTATTTTAAAGATAATAACAGCAACACTACTTGAATCATTGGCATAATGTCACGGGTGAATATATATCTGATAAACTTATATTTAAAAAGGATGTCATAAACATAAACGACAACGGAGTCGTACAAAAAAAATTCTAAAATTTTCCAAAGACGTTAACAGCGATATTAAATAACATCTCTATTCACCATATAGTGTGTCGTAAAGTGTAGTTTGTAGATGGACAGATGACGTGTAGCGCCGGAAAGGTCACACTGTTGGGACACCCTGGAAGGTTTTTTGGAAGGGTTATTCATAACTTATAATAAAAATATTATTTACCATTTTTATATATTTTATTATACTTTGTTACTGAGTAGTTACAAATATACTAGCTGACTCGCGACTTCGCTATATCAGTAAGTATAAAGAAATTTCAGAATTATTAAAACGGTTATTGTGTAGCAACCTTAATGCAGTTAGATATATGCCTTTTTCTTGAAATATTAAGAGAAAATTTTGCTTAACAGGAGCTTTCAGGAACTTTCGTTCTAAATTCTCCCTGTTTTTACAATACCGCTGCCAATGGTCATAATGTGATGCCTGTACTATTGTTTAGTGGATCATTTTATGAATAACTCTATGCCAGAAACTATTAAATTTTATAACATTTCGTAAAGATAACATCGGCGCTTGTCGACTTGATATTTTCGGCGGTAAAGTAATATTATACGCTGGACGGTGAATGGAGGCTGTGGGCATGCTGCGCGCGCGCCGCTGTCCTCCTAACTTAGCACTTAATCATCTATTAAGACACGTGATAGTATTTTTCAATTAGATCTTACAATGGATCATGGTTATTTAATTTTCAAAGTTAAAGAAAAAGTATTTGAGTAAACTCTTAATAAATAGAATTTGTTTCATAGAATTCTGAAATGAAATGATTAAACTTTTAAAAGTGAAAAATAAACAAGAACGTTTTTGGACAGTTTTTATACTTATAGAGAAGGATTAAAATGTGTGTAATGTTTCCTTTTAATGATAATATTTTCTAATGTGAATTCCACAATATATGTATATAATTATATTATATTATGGCTTTTATTATTAAATGGATCAAGAAGAATGTGTTGTTGCGTATACTATAAAGCTACTTACAAGTATTTATGCATGTATTTATGATACATTCAACGTATTTAGTTGCACAAAAGGTACAAACCATAGCTGTCATAAGTCAGGAACTGAGTGAGGTAGGACAATAAATTAGAAGCCGCGTTGCCCCCCGTGTTATACGTCGCGCGGCCAATTGCGTGGGTTGCCAGAAGCCTGCAGTAAATCTAGACTTTTCTCGATGCCTGTATTAGGTTTCATATCCGAATTCCAAAACATCGTAATTTTTATGAGTTCATAAATTTATTGTCAAAGCTGAAAGATAGCCTCTTGGTACAGATTATTCTGTAAATAAAAAATCTTTTGAACAGACCGCTTTAAATAAATATCTCTAAAATATGTTTTATAGCATATACTGAAGTATATGTATATTGTTCAATGAGAAAATTGTGGAAATAAATTTTTAATAGGCAATCGGAAGTAAGTCCTTCTATTCTATATTATTTGTTATATTCGATATCCCTTTATTTACACGAAGCTGTGAGTCCTTTCATATCGGGTTAAATATAATTTCTTGGCATAATACCTAAAATGAAATAAAATTGCTTCTGTTCAATACTAAATCCTACACGTTATGAGGCACAAAATTATGAGGCTCGTATAAGAAGCTTGTTAGTCAACAGACAGACACAACATGACACAGTTCATTATTTATATTAACAGTTTAGCAGTCAGTGGCCAGTACTCTCGACGCCGACTTATAGCTGCGTGAATATGCGTGGGCATTATTTGTACCCTTGTTAAGCGCTGAGGATATTATAAAAATGATTCCTTTATCCGCTCTGTGACACTCACTGGAAATTGGTCGGTTAATTTATGACTATCATAAAAAAGGATTCGAAACCGTACAGGTTGGAATTTCATTCATAAGAAGCCAAAGGCCTCAGAGTATTTATAGATGTTTTCATTAATTTAACTTGGATTTTGGTGTCCATGTGTGTATTTTGAAGATCGTGTATCGGTGTACAATGATACCCCGGTTTACTTAGGCGTGTTAGACTACTGTTCCGGACGTATCTGTTTAATATTCAATGTTATATTGATCTTTTATACAATATGGAATAGAGCGATATCGACAATAGATCATCATGTATAAGGTCAGGTCGCTTGACCTATGTAAATGCAAATAAAAATACAAGCCGCGACGTAAAATCGCTTGCTATTTACATACTAAATCAAACGTCATTTCTTGAAAGTCACGAGCGTGACTTAAGTTATTGCAGCTATCAGTAGGAATATTTCTAAGATATTTCAGTGTAGGGCTCATTAGTCATCGGGGAGTGATCCGTGTGGATGGAGGAACGTGGCAGGCGCCCGTCGACCGCTTCCCGGGGACCGGCGCGAACGCATCATCTGATAAGTAACAATAATTCGATACCCGCTCTAAATAAGCTCCGAAGCGCATTAGTCACCGCGGTGACCGACCGCCGCGGACGACACCGACAGTTTGCCTAATCCACTCAAAACATACAGAGACATTTGTCGGTCCGTCGGGGATCCAGTGATCGATAGCGCGACTTGCCACAAAACGATAGATAAAAGCCGATAAGTCAGAAGAAATATGACGCGAACAAAATCGGGAGATATACGTAATAAGATAAAAGTCAAACAATGATTCGACCGCGGATTCGCCGCGGCATAATTTATGTGACAACGCGTGATGGACGAGCGGCAACTTTTGGTAAACTATTTACATACGGCGGTAGCGGTCACGCTGTCGGATTGGGTTCTGCTGTGACAGAGGGTGGAGCTTTGTAGCGAAAACAAAACGTCATTGTTATTTATTAGGTCACAGTCCTATTCAGCTAAGAAACTAGGACGCCAACTTTGAGAGGAAATTTTATATTTTTTATAATAATAATATTTTGTTG
>JAOSYY010000014.1:8665973-8712233 GCA_025727935.1 Hebomoia glaucippe
AACAATGATAAAACATTGCTTGATTCGCAGACCACATTCAATATTATAACGGATCTTAATACAAATTATAAAGTATCCATTAACAATTCTTAATCTTTTAATAACTAGTATACAACACCAAGCGGTAACTTAAGCGCGGACTGCGGTGGTCTCCAGCGGCACTCGATTGTCTGTTTGTCAAAGTCCATTGTAATTGTGACAAAAACCCGCTTGTCGCTCGATGACGGATTACCTCTACTTAGCCGCTTACACACTTCCTTTTGTATGAAGTTTTTATTTAATATCACATATGTAGGATCAAAAATCCAAACATGTTTTCCAAAACTTTTTTAGAACGTGTTCTAAAGATTACGCAGCATTTTTTACGGTTAAGTAGTCAATAAAATAAAACAATACCCGGTAATTGATAAATAACTAACTGATAAAGTAGACTAAACGAATTCTAACAACATTTGTCCCGTCACTACCTACTATAAAGTAGTATATAATAGCTTTCATAGTCACATTTCGTATATAGTTTATTATTCATTTCTAAGTAATCAGGTAGTTGGTGAAAATGAAGTTATTCAAACCAGCAATGAATATCGTTTATAGTGAAAGTTTGGTTGTTGTATGGTATGTTATACGGATAGAAGTTGTTAAAATTGTAGTTGATTGGGCCACTGATGTGCAGCCGCAAGTCATCCAGGCATCTCGGCGGCAATCACAAATTACAAACAGAAAGCTAGGAGCATTGTAATCTGACGTCGCATCACGTCCGATCATCGGCTGATCATGATTTACGAACACCGTACGCTGATAGATCTCTTACAAAATTCAAATCTCCGTTGTAGAATCACTTCTATCTCAGATTGCTACAAAATTGATAATTTAAATAATAACAATGACTATTGCAATGTATTATTTAATGTTGAAGACAATTTAAAAGACTTACAATATCATATCGTATAAAGTTAAAAATTTACTAGTTATTGTATATTTTTATCGGTGTTAATGCATTTTTATAAACAATCGATCACATTCGGATTGCCATCCTTTTTATATAGCGTGTGACGTGTGAGCCCGCGTCAGTCGGTTCCCGTCAGCTCGTTCCAATCACCTGTCCGATTAACATCACCTATTTTTTATGGGTCACTGACGCGCATACCGTTGTACAAATTGAAATCTGTTTCGTTATGCCATATCTTAAAAACTAGCTGACAACAAATGCCGCTGGATTAAGAGTTGAGTCATACGTTTATAGTATCATTATTCGACGCTTTATAAAATCACCCTTGTATCGCGTGTTCTAGAAGCAATCAACGTTACGGCACTCAACGGTATCAAATTTTCATTATCGTTCAATATTAATAAACAAACGGTTGGTTTAATTGATTACAAACAATAGATTGGGCGCTTTCTGGATATGTTAATTGAAATTAAAAGCGGAGGTTACCAAACGTAGAGCATTAGCCGCAGCCCTAGAGAATTCATTACGGGCAATAAAATGCCTATTATTATCGAGGGCCGAAAAGTCGATGCACGCGATGCAATTACTTGATTGGCGGTGATCTGGCCGAGACTGGCTGAGCCGTGATTGATGGCGAACATAATTAGAAAACACTTCAACGTGTGTCTTCATCGGCGTTATCTTACTTGTGGGCACCACTTGCCTCGCTGACTCAAACACCACGTGCTACTATAAGTACAATCTACCAAAAACAGACGGTTCCTGAACGAATCTCTTTATAAATAGCTCTCTAAATCATTACTTATTGAATATAATTCATATTACAATCATATCTTAATACATCTCTTTTAAGTTACACTAGAAATGAATGTAGGTATTTAGAGACATTTGTTACCAAAATTTAATAAGAATTAATTCATCTGAATTCATCTATAATCTCACTTGTTAAAACTTTTCAATGTTATTTAATAATTTTTGACAAATACTGATTCCTAATGGCCTATAATATGAACAGTTTGTTTAAAAATATTTTGAACACTCCTTAGAAATGATACAAACCATCAGCCAGAGAAGGCGCCTGATATCAGCCGACACCTCGCAGATTTATAGCTGCAACGCAAATATCGCTGATATTTCCAGACAATATTGATATTTTCAACTCGCTCCGCACCTATCAACCACTGATGCGTTAAAGTACTCCACAACATAAATAACAATTAGAAGTCTCAATTGGATCCGTGCTAATTGCTTTTTGTATTTTAAGAGCTTCTTTAAAGTAGATTTACTGATGTGAGTTGTAGAAATTGCAGCGGTTGGCACTTATGGAGATTTTCTTAACGTTGTCGCATAAGGTTCTTGCAAGGGATGCACTATTCCCCGGCGTCCGACCGTCTCAAACCGGCTCCACCGCAGGCCCGCAAGTAATCAACCTATTAATAAAGGGATCAAGTATAATGCGACCAATTAAAACCACGTCTCCCATCTTAAGACGCTCGCAGTTTTTGGGATCTTTCCAGTTGGATAAGGATTACTTTCGCGACATTATAGATTTAAATAAGTTAAATCGTTTTACAGCAGAAAATTATTCGTTTTCAGTTTTGTTAATTTTTTTTATGTAAGTAATCCTCGAGTACTGAGTGTCAGAAAATTACATATACGGAATGAGATTTTTAAATTTATTTTTGCATTAACTCGCGTGGATAATTTGTAACGCTGGCTTTTATCTGGTTTCATGAAAATTTTATGCAAATTGGCTATTAATATTCAATTGTCGGTAACCAGCTATCGTTTATGAGTTTGGCCGTAAGCGAGTATTATGTATGTGCTGTGACTGCGTTGACAGGGAAGAGGAGTGCGAGCGGCGTCTTTGTCGGTTCCCGTCTTTGATGGGTGCGCGGGCGCCAGTAGCAATGGCTTCGAGTGCCGGTTTACGAGCACCGACGGATTTTATTACCCGCCTGCCAGCTTCAATCGCTAAGCGTGAATGGCTATTAGCTAAAATCCTAATGCAATACGATATAGCCAAAATTTGTGCACTTGATGCACGTCAAACAATTAGGAAAATTAAATTTATTTTTCTTGTAGTTTGAAGTAACGTTTTATATAAAAATATATATAGAAATAATCACACGTAACTATTTCAAGAAGGAAACATAGTTATGTAATTCCCATACATAATACTAAAGTAAAAATAGCTACTGAAGATATCAACACGTATATTCACATTTTCTAAGAGGCCTGAAATAATTTACGCAAAGTAGCTACTGTATTTTTACCAAAATATACGATTACTTTGGATTAGATGATACAGAGACAACATCCTTCAAATAATTGAGTCTTTCTTACGTTGAAAACAATTAGGCTTTACCGGCAAGTGTGGGAAGCGCATAGCGGTTGTCAATCAATATATTTAGCGTTATTAAGGAGGCGTACCGTTTATGCGCTATAACGCGACTACTGCGGATCTCCGGTGCAAAAACGTTGTTTCATCAACACCAGCAGACCGGACGGGACGGTAATTAGTCTTGATTGTGAGTAAAAAGTGGATTTACGTAATAATGTTGAATTTTTTACTGATTGCATTCTTTTTTAAGGATGTCTCATTTTAAAGACACAATAAGTAATATGGACTTACTTTATCTGTTATTAAAATGTACTTATTTCAATTGCTATTAATAAACATATATCGGCTTGAAACTTTATCCTTGTTTTTTGATTTATAATATAGCCAATTAGGCATTGGTAAGGTGTCTTAGATCCAATGCTAAAGTTAAAATGTTTTTCTGAACTATTTGTAGATATGAGGTGTTGGATGTAATCACATTTCCACCACACGTAACATGATATTAAGTTAAATCTTTATAATGCAGTTGCAAACATTAAAGCGAAATGTTATCAGCCAAGAGGTTCATTTATTTATGCGCATCATACATTTGGCAAGTAAATCAAAGCGATTGATAACGCGATCTTGGTTCCATTTTCGACACATAATCTTTTCAAGGGATGTTGCATTCAAAGTATTTATAATGTATATTACCTCTATGCATTCACTATGTTTTTAATTATCATTTTAATTTTAGAATATTTTGTATAAAAAGCTCTTTGAGTCCAAAATCCAATTAACTCTCATTTTTTATTTTGCGTAATATCAGAATGCAAGACAATTATATATTCACACCTAATTCCCCGCGTCTCGTAGTGGTGTATAGAGCAGACATATTACTGTGTCTATTTCACTGATTATTTTCTTTAAGATTCATTCAGGTCCTTCTTGTGACCGGAGCATTTTTTACTTGTTTTTTTAGGAAAACAAAGTGTTGAATCTTAGGATTCAAAGCTTATTTACGTAACAATTATCTAGTGCTCAGATATATATGTGTGTTTATAATAATTAATAAACCAGCAGCACAATATCACTTATAGCTAATCTTCAGTAAAGCCGTCGACTTGTATCTGTTAAATATAGATAGAATGTCGAAAAACTGCATATGCCCCTCTTATCTTAAAACGGAGCGATGCGCGCACTTGCCTCGCAGTAATGGGCCGCATCTTTGAGCTACTTTTGGATAAACTCGTTGATTAATGGTTTAAATTAGTACATTTCTCAATTCGATGTTTATGTGTTCCGATAATAATTGAGAGATGAGTGTTTGCTGCGCTAAGAAGTTAATGTTTACAAGAACTATTGTTTAGTTTAAAATCAGCATTTTGTGTTTATTATTTAGTTCTATATAGTTCTTCTCACACTTTAACCGTCTGAATTTTTTATTGTTTTGCTAACTGGTACTAAAGTTGGTTATATTATTGTAAAATAGTTTATAATTCAGCTACTTATTATTATAATTTCATGTACGGTTAATCAAAAGGACATGTAACGATTGGTTCGCAATTATTGATAATTTTATTAACTAAATTTAAAGTAAATTAGGAGCCATGTGTACTGATTGTTTGTCATAGCTACACACAAATCAACCTAAACGGCATCTGTTACGGAAACATCTCTCTCCATTCAAACGTTTGATGACTATTGTCACCAATTAACAGACTCCGCAAAAAATTAGACCACCACCCAAGAACACCTTGGTTAATGTGTCAGTTGACAAACCAAAAAAACTGAATTTCACAAAACCGCAGGGGTGCGAGATCTTAATGATGTGGATCGTGTCCAAACATTGCTTCAGGAAAACAACATCACGTGGCGAATGGGTTTTAGATCATCACAATACGTAACAACGCAGCCTTTGTACGAAAATGAACGATTGTGGGCAAATATAGAGCTTTAGATATGTCGGTTTACTTAGAATTGATATTGTTATAGGAATGAGTAGGTACATGAAATCTACTAATAGATTAAAGTTAGCTAACGTGAAGCCTGATTGAATTGAATATTAAATACATGGCTACCATAGAAATTCATTATTTACTATTATGTACCGATAAAAAAGTATTAAAAGAAACCTGTTAACAATAAATTTATAAAACTATATACCTGCCTACGTATTACATTGACTCAATATAATGTAATACGTAATATATTTAATTCCTTTCAAGAATCAAAGAATGACGGAAGATTGATTGCATGATAAATGACACAGATTTCATTTGAATAATATTTGTGGTAAATTTAAAGGTAAACGCTTGACTTAAATTGCATTATAAATACTTCGCAGCGAGAGATCTGTCTTGTTTATATTGAGTCACCAAATAGTTGTCAGAACAACAATGGGAATTGTTACAATAGAGTCATCTTTGCGATGTCAATGGGTAATTGAGTGAATGTGTACGAAATAAACATGGCCACAATAATAGCAGCAATACAACTCAAAAGTCATCAAGATCTGCATTTAAACACCACTTACACCTGGCTTTAATGTCTACAAAGGAGTGGATTATAAATTGGCTTTGGAGAAGGCTTTTGCTGTGTAGCCTATTCGTCATTACTTTCAATATGTTTTTAAATGTTTCATAGTAAAATTGTTCGTCGTTTGAAGGAAAACGATGGGGGAATTTTGGTCCAAATGACTTATGGAACCCAAACTATGAAAAAGTATTCTGTGATAGTGAGTATAGATAATATACCTAACATAATATGAAATTTAAACGTCATAAAATATTTTAGGTTTAATGAAGTATCATAGGTTTCTTCTGATGTTAACGAAAGAAATAAGTATTGAATTTTAAACGTTAATGAAATATGTAACCTCGACGGGACCAGTCACTCAGTAATGAGTAAGTATTCGTTCATAGATTTAACAAAGCAGCGTGGAATGCAAGTCGTGTAGAACGAAGGCAGCGAGCGAGCTGCCTGGATATGTCTTCGTCACAATTTACATAAATGATATATTCGATCCGCCTAATACAGTGCGTTGGTCATTTATTAAGCAGAAAGTGGACGAGGCATGCTGGTACAGCTGCATAACTCGCGTGCCTGCGCTTGCGTCGACAGACCTGGCGACCGTGGACCACACTCGAACTCATGTCCACGAAAACTCAGCCTTGTTGACGTATGTAAATCATCTCAAGATCATTATCTCGTGAGCCGATGTTGACCTCTTTTACAGTTCCTACTTATCTTAAACATCTAAGTCATCGCTTGTAACGAATGTTCCTAATGACTGAAACGTATATTGCTATGGCAAACAAAAAAGCATAAAAAGTAATTCGGTCATTGACAGCGTTTCGGTTTTTATCGAGCTAGGGTTTTTGCACAAAAAATTGGAATAGCTACAATGGCATGCGAGGCTCGAGCGGCCGGTGGCCGTTTGCGGGTGGTCTGAGCGTGCGCCGCCTGCAGAAGGCGTAAGCTTCACACCTCTATACATCATTCAGACATTAAATTCAACAAAAAGAAAAGACAATTCTAATTCCGAGTAGAAAGGACTAAATTTCATTACAATAAAGAAAGATGATAAGAATATTGAAACTATGATGTAAGCCTTCAAAATGACTATTATTCACGTAACGAAGTAACAACAGATGGGTGCTAATTGCTATCATGAGTCGTAATTACTTTTTTAGTTACTAATGTTCATAGAAGTTCCGGGTTACGTTTTTGTTGGATATAATCAAGGTAATGGTAGTGGTTTTGGTGGAGCGTGTGAGGCGATTCGTGGACATTATCTATTCGATCTGTACTCGAAATCTTACCGCTCTACAAGAATAAAGACATTAAAATGACTTTGTATAAATCGTTGCGTGATACTGCGGGTAATACCGAGCTCAATCATAATTCTCACGGAATACAGGTAATGAAACTTACTGATGGAAAGCTAAGCCAAAAGTAACACTGCGGCTTCAATTTTTTTAAATTATGGATATCTATACAATATATATTTTTCATCAATAGGTCCCAAGAAATTACATGTAGTTTTAGGCTTGTAACAAATTTGGTCAATTACCACAGGAAAACAATTGAAAACATTATTTCATAACCCAGGAATTGTTTCCTCATAACTTGTCAAAACTTTAACGAATCGTTATTCCGTTCCGCTCAAACGTTTCCAAGAATATAATGTAAAAAAAATTAATTAACGATTTTGAAGACGTAGAAAACAATTTGTAATAGTTTACGACGCTTAATAAATCACAGTTGGGTATCTTGTTTCGGGACAAAGTTGGATTGCTGAAATATTTGGGATCGAATCTGTCATCTCGCGGGTTAGTTTTTTTAACTTATTCCTTTTTGTTGGCGTGGCTACTGTTCATCCTAATGAGAGTACCCTTGCAGAGTAGTCTTAGTGATTTAGTAATTATTCATGTTGTTTCCCTTAGTTATAATCACTTATTAATATTTCGTAAAGGCTAAGCTAAAATTATGGAAGGTAAGTATTAGTAAGACAATTATGTAATTTGTTATTATTATCTACTAAATCTTCAAAATCCCAACTATCTATGTCTCAAGATCCATAAAAATAAATTCAGCGATTTAGGTGGGAAAGTGTATCAAAGATAAAAATAAAATCTTGCATTTGTACAATAGAATTTATTGAAATGTACATAAGTTAGAATAATTATTGAAGTCCAAGCGTGTTTTATAAGGCATCCACTAATATAAAACGAAACAAATAGTTTTATTTATTAGTTTTGGTTTTGCACAAAGGAAAATATGTAAATACGAAAAAATCTTGGCGGGCACTATCGAAACGAAAACAAAATCGGACTCTAACAAATAAATTTCTACCGATCCGCGGTATCCGACAGATGCTATCATAAAACCCACTATTTTTCGTCGGAGTAGGCTATATTTTTGTCAATTTTTCGTCTGACATATCCCATTTCCTATTCAGAAAAACACGGGGTAGACATGTAGTTGGAAAACAAGGGAATGAGAAAAAAGAACGTCTCGGTTGAAACGTCGGATAATCGTGTTAGCCACCGCACCGGTGAATAAGCGATGTGAATTCGGTGCACCGTCCCAATGAGATTGCGGTGTTTTTCCATCGAAGCTCCAGAGACAAACAGGGGATGCAAATTCGTGTTGACACCGCGATCCATCTTGTTCGCCTCTCTCGAGACCAGTTCCAGAACAAATACGGCTGTGATTGAGATTCCGCAACTGTGCTTTCTATTATAGGTTCGAACGACGTAATTCTATAAGTATTACGGACTTTTAATAATTTTAAATGGCTATCATAAGGCTTATGATAAATTTTTGAGGTCCGTTGTGTGGTACGATTAGATTAGATTAGATCGGCAGGTCCCTAGTCTTGCTGATGTCCATGTACAATGGTAATCCCTTACCCTGAGGTGAGCCGTGTATTCGTTTGCCTTCTATAAAAATACCAACAGTGTTTGTTGAACGTCATTATTAATAGCAATTAGTTATGAACAATAGGTACATCTAAATATATTCTTCGTAAACAAACCAAATAAAGTCAAAATCGAACAATACTGTATTTCAGTCTATCTTCTAACAAGCATTAAACACTTTAAGCTCCAGCAAAAGCTTCGTTTACGAATATGTTCCAAATGTTCTCGTATTTTTGCTTAATCTTGGGAACAAATTCACGAGGTGTCGTAAACAGAGGCAGTTCCATACTGCAGGCGCGTGCAGGGCAAAACTGTGACCCCGAATGAAGGATGGCCTACGCTTCGCAGTATTTTGCTTATTCTCAAATATTTACATTTATATGTCTTTTTACTTGTGTATAAATTATGTCATATACATACAAGTCTTATTTGAAACGTAACATTTTAAATATTTTAGAAGTTTTCCGTACTAGAGTACCTACTAACTATATTATATGTACCTTCATTAATGTAATAACTTTTGATAAATAATCGTTTTGTGATAAATTGTTCTATAAAGGTCACATAGACTGATATTTGTTGTCGGTGTCTTCAAACTAAACTTGCTAATCATGCTTAGATAATATAAAAGAGCGTCTTAGTAGGGACTATGTATAGTAACAAAAGCAACACGAGTGCAGGGCGAATAGATCATCCGGCGGGATCGGGTCGCGCCGCGTGCTACTGTCCAATAAATATATTGTTTCGCGCAGAGCCAGCGCAGATAAAGCAACCTCGCGCCTCGCTGTGCCTCGTTGCCTCGGCTAGCCCCTCTTGCAGCGGAAAACAGGGCGATGTTAATTTTATATGTCAAAATATATTGATACTGTAAGAACTAATTTAATCATTTAATTGTAGCAGTTTAATTAAATGTGCTTCCAACCACTGATTATGACGGTTAAAATATTGACTAAAAATTGAAGATTTTTAATATGAAAACATTTAAAAGTATGTAGTAAGAACAAGTAACTAAGTATTACGGCGTGGTTCTAATTAATCTAAGATCAGAATGTTTAGGAAGGATGTGAGCCAAATATAAATAGAGAATAAATAGTTATTCTCATGAAATATCAAAAGCCAATTAATGGAGTACAAAGTTTATCATTGCAAAACATTTGTAAATCTCTAACAGTGTGACCATACATCTCTACTAACCCGAAACAGTGTCAGCCAAACGCGGAGAGCTTGGCGTTTGCACATTATGACTACGTGGATGAAGCTCTATTACAATATCACTTTGTATATTTCTTACTGACCATACCAAATATGAAACACATAACAGAATTTTTACTTTCAATACGTCAAGAAGGCTATCGTAAGTTTAATTAAATCAGAAAGCTTATAAAATATCAGCTAATTCACGAACGGGATTTAAATCCCAAAGTTTAAGTTATTTGCCAGACTTAAATCATCAAGGAAAGTTATAGCTCGAATGTGAAAAGGAAAGAAAAAGGTTGGGTAACCGATACGATTTAGTCAGTCCCTGTGGAGGTGCCGTCCGTATTGTCACCCCAGTCGTGGGATGTGCCCATACGGTAAAGAAATCGAATGTTTAGAATGAGATTTATATGTCTCCGTTTGTTTTCATTGTCTTTAATCTTGTGTTGTTTTTTTATTTTACAGAAGGGGAAACAAGTATCTAATCAAATAATAGACAAGTATGTATGAAAACTGTGACTTCATTGGATGTATAAAGGTCAAATCTAAATAATTATTTTGTCTTTTTTGACTGATGATGAAAATGTAATGAATTTTCTGTTTAGTTAACTATTGAGTATTCCCAATCATATTTTATTCACCTATATAACAGCGAAATTATTTGGTTATTTAAATTAAACATCTTTGTTTTTATATTAGATTCATATTAAATAGTTTAACATTGACACTAATGATAAGTTATGGAAGATATTTCATTGACTCTCATACTAGACTGCATCAACATGAAAGAGTTATTTTTGTATTATATATTAATAAAAATAAATAGAATTTTTAAAATTAAATGTAGCTCAAATTACTCCTTATTATATAAGCTATCTGCCAGTGAAAGTTCCGTCAAAATAGGTCCAACTATTTCAAAGATTAGGTGGAACAAAAAACAGACAGACAGACAAAAATTGTAAAAAATGTTATTTTGCTGTAAAAAGCGTTTATTTTAATAATACAAACAGACACTTCAATTTTATTTATCGGTATAGATGTAAGCACTTCGATATACAACTTTATAAAGCGTATCGACATATTTTATGAAGGTGGAATCAAAGAGAGCAATATTTGGAATAACGAACACATGGAAAGATTTAGCGGTTTCAATATCGTATGGTGCTAAAATTTCATTGCTAGTAGCTGCTACCGAAATTAAATCTACCTATTTCAATAAAAAGAAAATATTAAGCTAGTCGCAAGCACGGTGGGATATCGCCGTGGTAAGTCATTAAGTAAATAAAGAAAGTTATGTTTGTGCCGTATAACTAGTAATCCCTAGTAGACATTTTAAAATTTTCTGTATTTTTTTGTTCGTTGTTATTTTTATTTAGCATTTACTCATTAATATACTTAATTATGTATGAATAAGGGACTCTAGTAAGTTCTCGGACAGGTAAGTATGTATTTATTTAAATTTTTTCATAAATGGGGATATGTGGATGTATAGTTTCTTGAATCAGTCTAGTAAACGTGTATGCTAGAATAATCTATAATTTCGACTGATACAACGTTTCGAATCAGATAAATGTCAGTAAAAACTTTTGTAAATAACTGTCAGAAAAAGGTTCTGGATGTTACAAACTTTTCGGAATTTTAATTACGGCTTCAAGAACTTGTTACTGGTTAAAAGACTAAAAATATCAAAGTAGGTCTAATTTTCTTTTTTATTGGTAGATTTAAAATAAAAATTATATATGTTTCTGTATTAGTTTCGGAGGTGTTGGCTGTTGGGGTAAAACTAAGGAAAAAGTAAATATAATAATAATTTGGGCACAATATATACGTACCTACTTAAAGCTCGTCAGTTAATTGACAGTAAAAATTCAATAGAAGAGATACAGTAATGAGTATGCCCCACGTCACGTAAATTACTTTTGTTTCGTTAGTAAACTTTCAAGTTTTGTTTTATTTTTATAAGTGCTCATGTCATAACTGTTGTTGAGAATTGAATATAATCCTATGAATATATTTATTGATAGAAAATATGATGTTTTATTGAAATTGTTATATTAAAAATCCAACATTTAAACTTGGATTGAATCCAGTAATGTTCATCGAGGGAATGGAAAATTGAATGTCACAATAGAACTGATGATACCGTGAATGCAAGAAAAAACAAGCCACTATCCAAATGCTTATTACAGTACTTAGCGGTGCCCTCACTACACTGCTTGCTACGATGCATCTAAACTTGCCAAACGAAATGATAACTTATTTGATTACAAAATAATGTTTTAATTTGAATGGCAAAATGTCGACCCGCCTCAAAGGGGCGTCGCTCCCCTCTACGTCTAGTCACGACCAGTGCGTTCACACAAGTTGCTTCTTTTCAATTTTTAATCGCAAGTCGCCCGTTGATTTGAACAAAAAGCTTACAATGACAAGTAAAAAGTTTTAATATACGCTTTGAGAACTACCAACTTGCTACTGTGGTTTAACGACATTTAAGGTAGTAAACATAACGGTTTTATTTATAATCGCCCACTTCAATTAAGTATCCCTTCTTATTATCTTATATACGTGTAAATACGTGATGTTTTAAAATTAAGTATATTATAAATTAATTAAGAATAACTGTAAGTTAGGAAGGCACCTATTACTTTAAGATAGTATTTATTCGGACGGTTTTTTTCAAAAAGTTTCAATAAATTTTAATATGTAAATGACCTTATAAGTAAGTAAGATAGGACTATTTAAAGACTTAAGATAAATAAATTCAGCAGTATTGCGATAATGGCTTCTATGTCAATAGTTTATTATTTTATTATTGCAATAAAAGTATTTATAAATATGTAATTTACTTGTAACAAAAGTGTCTTCCTACTTTAACTGATTCATCATAGTAATTGTCGGTATTCAATATCTAGATACAATTTCAAAATTTCTAATTGTATGTTATAAGATGTCGTAGTTCTCTATATAATTTTGATCTAAGTACTTCTTATATCAAAATAAGATTCTTAATTAAGCTTAGGTTCGTAGATAAGTACCCGTACATTAACTTTAGTGAGCTGTTAGTGTCTAATATTAATAACATCATAATGTTTACGGTTTGTCTTTATTTATTAAATGCAGCTTTTTATTTAAAAAAAAAGAATTTATATCGTCAATTCTTAATTGATAGTAACATAATGAAGTAGGCTTATAACTTTATTCGCGTAAGAAACGAAAAGCCATTCGTAAAACAATTACCGACCTGCCGTCGATAAGGTTTACGAGAGAACGACATGGTTAGTTTGATCTCATCGCACTTAATAAATTATCATAAGTATGTATACGAAAGCAGAAATTTTCAGACTTTAATTTTCCGCAAATTTCCTTCGCCTCTATAAACATTTAGTGGTTTTAAAGTGACTCGTATTTTCAAATGGTCGTTTTTACACAAGAAATTGGTACTGATTTTTAATTACTCATACGAAATTAATTTTGGTGGAGTAAGTACAATTTATAAGTGCGGCCAGAACGTTTTCACATAGAAAATTTGTGTTATTTTGTTCATTTGTCGTAGCTTCTGAACATATGTAGGAAAATATATATTTTATAGGAATCAATTCTCTTACCACTGTTATAATCATACTTAATTAACTTTGTGTTTGTAATTTTGATTGACTAATACTTAATCAAGAAAATATAAAAAGTTTGGTAAATCGATAGAAAAATAGACACGTTTTTCTAAAGTAATCTTAAAAATAATATTAAAAAATTCTAAAATAATAAACATTGGTAAAAATAACGTGCTTATCAGTTAAAATAACGAAAGGTTATAAAATTTTATGGTAAACATCTAGAAGTAAAGTTAGCGAAGACTTTACACCAGAAGAGTAACAAGTAATGCCGCAGTTTATCATAGCCCATTAATGTTTTATATCGTAATAGCCCATACGATTAAAGGCATGCTAAAGCGGCTATAAACTAAAGGGTTATTTATTTATACGATATATAGCCACGGATATCCAATAAGTAATCTTCAGAACTGGCTCGGCGATCTCACAATGCATAAATAGTATGCGAAAGTTACAAATAAATACTTTGATAGGATCGAATCACCGTTTAACGAGAGCCTTTTCAGTGCGGTGAGCCATTTAGCGAATTTCAATAGTTATCGCGCGGAGAAAAACTCGCCTCGTAAACGAGACGTCGCGTTAGAGTGGCGGCCGGTGGGAAAGAGATAGCGGTTATAAGAAAGAAATAATAAAAAGCGTGCGTGGTCGAAGTGTGGTGGCGTAGGGCGGCGATGCAGGCCCCTCCCTGCGCCTCGTCGCCGCCTCGCCACCGCCTCAGTCTGGTCCACAACGCGCGAACTCGCACCGGTCCGCGCTTTCGACGTCCTTTCCGCGCGTAAAAAGTTTTCCTTCTATTCCAAAACTTCCGATCGTGGTGACAACACGCCCATTATTCAAATGATTCTTGTATCAAATAATATTTTATAACAGTGCATTTGAAAACTATTTTGGCGTTATTTTTTGACTTTATGTAAAATTAAAAAATCATCAGCTGTTAATTTCTACGCGTAGTGTTTACTTATAATCGTGGTAACGAAGATTATGATCTGTAATGGGATGCACGGTCGGTGACGTGTGGGCCCGAAGCCGGTTGCCTGAAGCTGTTAGCTTGATGCTGCTGCAAGGTGAGGGCCGTGATCGGCCAGCCATGGAAGAGGACTGCTCTGCGAGGCCTTGTGCCACTGACTTCTCCATCGCAGCTATTATGGCTAGGGATAGGCAGGAGAGGCGAGAGAGAAGAAGACATAGAGACCCTAGAGAAGACACCCTAACTCCATTAGGTAAGTCGAATCTTATTAGAATTTAATGTTTAAGCTAAAATAACAATGAAATCTACGGTGCACTGTCACAATTTTTTAAACATCTTTTCAACAGTCATTAAATATAGTTTTGGTTAAAAGATATTTCTTGACAGTTTACAAGATTAACTCTAACAAATAATAAGTTTGTAATGATTGGTAAGATTTCACAAGATTAATAAAACCCAGCGATATGCTTACAAAATGAATATTACTTAGCCGATCGCAACTTTACAAACGAAATTATTTCTGTAACACTAATACTAGTTTAAAAAAATGCAATGGATATAATTATTTTCTTTGCAATATTAAACTTTATTAGGATATTTTTTTATTAGTGTAAATTCTTTCTTGGTTGTGTTAAACTGGTATTTCTCAAAGTTTTGAATCTTGGACTGTTTAATTTTTAAAAGTTTCACCGCGTGCTTTGAACACGAAGTTAATTATTCCTAATCAGATATTATTATTATGTATAGATAACAAATATTTATTTTGAAACATTTTCAGCAATTGATAGAATCGTCACTTTTGTTTGTATTTGCAGTATTTCTTGCAAACAAAACTTCAAATTGCTAAATTTTGCCAAGCCAATTTATTGTTCCAACCTTATATGTAATATTGACAATAAAAAATTTAAAGAGAATTAGTCTAGTATAAAGAAAATATAGTACATTTAGTTTTTTGATATACATTTTTAAACTAAGAAGAATTGTCTTTTTTACATATTATATACCTAAAATGTCAAATACCAATTTCATTCGTTACTGGTTGATTTTATTTTTCGTTCCTAAGTTATAACCTATATCTTAAGATTAAAAATCTACAAGAATGTTTTATAATATTTTTATTAAAGTAAAGAAATGTCCAAGGATTGCAAACCTTACCAGAAATATATTAATTAAAGAAAATTGTTCATTAAAATTTTCTTTTTTCACATCAATATTTTTGAATGATATGTTAGTGCAATTTATTAAAAGCAACTTCCAGAAATGGTGTTTACAAAGTCATTGTCCTATACAATTTTCTAATAAACTAATAAAAAAGTATCTTAACCATTAAACAACAGGAAATGAAACAACATCTAATATATTAAACGTATTTGGAATTAATACACTAACTACATTTATATACTAAGTAACATTAAATATCCATAATTTTATCTTTATTTTAAAATATGCCGATATAAATGTATATTCTTAATAAGATATAAAGAATTAAAAATGCTCAAAATTTTGTATCTAAGTTGTAATAAAATAATTTTATAATATCTAGGTAAATCGCTATCAATTAATCACAGACAACGTTATAATTTTAAATCTTGAACTTAAAGCTTTCGAAGGATATGAGTTTTATCTTAGGTAATTTATATATATTAATAGATATTATTTTTGCACCCCTAAAAAGTTAAAAAGGTGACGAAAGTTTATAAGCATGAAACACGTAATTTTTTATGAAACATATGTACCTAGTTTGACAATAGTTCCTTCTACTCGTTAGTGAAAAAGGTAATTCAATAAGTAACTATTGTCATCGATAATTACATTATAATAACTATATGTAAATCAGTATTTAATAAGTTGAAAATGACAATTTATTTAATTAACTCTTTTATTGAATTTGATAGGACTAAATGAAAATTCTTTGGCCCTGAAACTTGATAGACAAGAAAATTCTAATTAATGTAAATTTCATTCTAAATGTATTTATTTTTTGTATACTTCCTATATAAGATTTTCGTTTAGAAAATCTGTAATATGTAATACTGCTGTAGCTGAAGAGAGACTTATTCAATACAAATAATATGAAAGTATATTTTAAAATGTGCCGATTTTAAACAAAACTTATGTTTCTAACTCATTGATTTCGTTAGATTTCGTATAAAAATCCAAATCTCTTAATAACATTCATTATCTATTTGCAATGAAATCTTAAAAAAAATAAATAGATTTGCCAGAGATTTGCTAAGAAAACCTCAGTTTTACTTTTGATCTGTTATTATTTAGCTTATTTATATATTATTATTTAATATTTAAGGTTTTTATGTCTTATTAATTTTTTTTTGTAAATATGATTCGATTTGCTACTTCTGAAACTTTACTTATAGTACAGGACTTATATTATTAACAGAAAATTCACATTTTTTATGTGTCTACCAAATGTAAAAATATAAAATGGCGTATTTCCATTAATCACAATGGTGATCAGTCTCATGAGCTTTACTTACCTACTTCAAACAATTTTACCATATTTAAATAGGTTTTTAAAGAGGAACCTTTGAAAAATTATCTTAGGTAAACAGATGTCTACAGAAATGAAAATATGTTCAGAAACCTATGGAAGAAGTCTAATATAAAGAAATAAGCACTTAAAGAAGTATTTATTATAAAACCCTACAACTGTTTTTGTGACAGAACATGTTATGATTAGAAGTTTATTTAGGTCTTTTAATATTATAGTAACTGAACATTAAACAAAATGGCATAGGCAAATCTCTCATAACTCCAATTTTTTCAGAGAAATTTGTCGATGCTACAGCGTCAGCATCTGGTTCTCCATCTCCACCGCTGGCAGAATATGAAAGAGACTCGCCTGTAGATGTCTCATCTACCTCCGAGGCTGGCTCCATGAGCGGAGCACCAGGTGCCTCTAGAGCTCTCTCGCCTACTCCAAGAAACCCACAACTGATCGAAAGATGGTCGAGCGAAGAAATGAAACATATCCAATGTCACCTTGAGACTAAAGAACTATGGGATAAATTTAATGAACTCGGCACGGAAATGATCATCACCAAAACAGGAAGGTCAGTGGATATTTTAATTAAACGTTTATTTACGATTAATGACGTCAAGGTATAAGAATTTATTACTAGTCAATACGTATAATTAGGCTCTACATAAGAAGTATAAAGAGTAATGTTTAGAAAAGTTCATAATATAATAGATTGACACTATATTCTATAAAAATTAGAGCGCTTGTTTACCTTGGACTATTGTCAATATGGCTATTCCTTATTCAATGCTTCGTCATACTAATTGTAATATAGCTAATTATGTTTAGATATGGAACGTATAAAGGGTATTTAAACATAAACAAATCATACGCTAATATTCGTAATAGAAATTCGAATTATTTAATGCTTGCATTCAAACCTCGTAATAATGAACCATTTTACAAATTAGTGCACAATTCTATGTGTATAATCCAAAAAAACACGGTAAATAAATTTCTGGATTTTATTTGAAGTACATTGCTGTCTTTAACAAGGCGTGAATCTTTATTATGAGCACAGTTCTAATATTAGACGCAATGTGTAGGTAGAACGTCGGAAATATTGAAAGTGCATACGAAGTAATGAAAGCATTTAAACTGGCGGTGGTGGGTAGGTAATCGGATACGATTGTTTGTTTAACGAGATCAAGGCAATACGCGACGATAAGGTAGGTGGTAGGTTTGCAGTAGCGCGAGGCATAGCCGTCGCGCCTCGGGGTAGAACAATGGCCAATTGCCCGACACTGAGACTGCGATCGAACAAACCAAATCGCTGTTCAACTCAGACTAATTAGTTCGAAAAGATTTTATAATCGACTCTGATTCTTATAAAGTTTATATGACGATATTGTATCAGGGTGGTCTCATAGATGATGCAGGTCAAAGCATATTGGAATTATAAGAATGAATAACATAGTTAATATAAATTAAAAGTACTTATTATAATACGCCTATCATATCTTTTGAAAGGTCTTCATACTAGACAATCATACGTACAAACGGAGCCAAGCGTTGTACAAGTATGAGCACGGTTGTTAAATTTTATTAAAGTCCCCCCAAACTTATTTAAAAAACATACAGGAAGATCTGAATTACAATTAGTTAGTTGACATTTCATTACACATTGTCCGGATTTTAAATTAAACAACAGCATATTGCAATGTAGAATATTTGACTGGCTTAGAAAAGTTCATGCTTCAGTCTTAGATTTTATTGTCTGCATATGAACGCTGGCGTCCGCTTCGTAGTCAGCGACGTTATCGCTGGTGCGTAAATCACCACGACAGCTCGCCGATCGTGACAAATTCGCTAACGTGACCTTTGATAACACACACCGCCATGTTAGAAACAAGCCTTATCTTCACATTTCTTTTATGATTTTATTCATTCTTAAATTATAAAAATTGTTCACATTTTTTCAGTTGTAACAGTTTGTAGAGTTAAATATACTCATTTAACTTTGGGGGTTTTTATGATAAACTTGTTTAATAACACCTATTGTCTAATATGGTCGCTAAAATTTGTTTAGTCGTAGATGTGATAAGATATTGATGATGAGTTGATTTCATTAAAATAATGTGCTATTTATGTATGTTAATGAAAAATTATCATAAATACATCTACACCGAGATCGTTAACATCTGTTGACATTATTCTGATACACTAGTCAAATAAAGTCAGTTATTTTGATTTATAGTTTTATAAATATAAAAAAAAATAATTAATTTCACTGCGAAAAATAGGTCATAAAACGAAATCTCCGTCACAATGGGGGATAATTTGCCACACGCGGGCTTAGTCGACTCGGCCTCGTCGATTAGCATAAATCTCGCCAACTAACCGTCACAAATGAACGAGGAACTGCTCCACCGTATTCGGGAGGAACATTGCTAAACAAACAGGATGGGACATGGCGATTTCGCACATTCGCGTCATGTCCCTCTGACACGGTGACGATGCGCGACGAATCGTGACCGTCGCCCGCTCATATAAATCAGCATTATCTCGCAAGATAGCCAGGACCCACCCCGCCATATCACGCCGGGCCTGTGTCGTTCGAAAAAATTAATGACTCGGAAAAACGATTCGCTTATGAGGGATCTTTCAATGTAATTGAATTGCCCCACCGAGATCTGCTCGAATTGTCGCGTGAATGTTTTGCTGAATCAGGTGCAGACTATTTCCGGATTTAGACTTTAAGTACATATAGAACATATTACCGTTTTACCTGTTTTAAAATGTACATACTGCCATCCACTTAGCTATACGTTCATAGTAGGTTTCTATAAATGTGAGCATTTTATATTTCTCTTAGTTAAGCTGGTATACAAAAGTCGTTAGATTTACCGTAAAGTACCGGATTTTTAATTTGCATACATATCAAAACAAGAACGACACAAAAATGCGGTAACTAAACCCGAGCACATTAACTGCATTCATCCCCAGGAGATTATCATAACAGGCGTAATAGAATAATGTAAATATGCCCGTCGGATAGTTGTCACACTAAGCGCGCGCAGCTAATGCGGTAAGCTGCGTTTTAAAACCTGTCTCATTGTAAGCGTTAGTTTACTTAATGCAAACTCATTTTTCATTTGCTCAGCAAATATTTTGATATTTGTCAGACGCTATACGCAGTCTGTTATAGTCTGCAAGGGTAATTGCATTTAACTTTTCTAATTTTAATGCTGCTTTCTCTAAGCTCTGTTTCTTCGAAACATAAACTCATGTAAAAATGCATTTAACGATATGAAGTATTAACAATACTACGCTATTTAAAGTTCGTTTTTTAACGATATTATATTTATTTTATGTAAATAATTTACTTGTGGTTAAACTTATGCAAATAGCTATGATTAAAATTGTTATTATAATAATGAACCCATTTATATATGTTTGATGAAAAATATTAATATTAAAATTATGAGATTAACTGATAGTGATTTCGTCGTTCTTATGAGTGATATCAAAGAACTACATAGTGAAGATGTCTCTGCGGCGAACATAGCCAACACATTATTATCTCAAACTTGGCACACGCCAAACGCCTTGATTTACTTCTCACCACCATCTTTTATATAAACATTCATGTTGGAATGATAAATTACATGTAATATTTTACAATCGCGAAAAATGAAAATCTCTTGAGACAATATTGTAATCTAATTGTTTCCTTGAAATCACTTTGATGTTAAATGTTTACAAAGAATCGTAGGAAATTGAGACACTGACTGAATTGATGAAATAGCTAGTGTATCTCGCCAAGATTTGTAAATAACGTTAAAGTGGCGATATTATCAAAATGTTATGACTTTCCTGTCTAATTATTCAGGTTTCTTTATCATCTAGAAATCGCTGTTTAATATTTTTTTTTACCGGTTTCTACTCGTATAATATGTTTTTTAATCTCTTAAAACGTAAAGATTATATAATATTTAAGACATTATGTCAACATAAATTATAAAGTTTCATATAGTTGAGGTTTTTTCAGTAGTTATATTTTTAAAAAATTTGTAATGTCTTAAGCTTTTGTGTATTATGTGATTCGAATCACACAAATTTTTAGACCAAGTTCTCTACAAAATAACAATAGATTTATTGTTTGTTGAGAAAATAAAGTGGACAGTTTGTTAATATTTGTTCAGGTCGCGCTGGGCGCACCGCGCTTACACGTACTCGTTGCCATTTGTCGCACTCCAACGATAATTGTTGATATACGATTGCGATCCGACACTGTAATTGTCAACGCTTAATCTTCTAATTGGCTCGCATTTGCCAATGCCAGCATGTTGCCTCGATTCGCGATAGTTCGCGATTCGAAAAAAGTAAAGTCGTATACCAATTTCGGTTACATTCGGAAAGCGCGATCCCGCGACGCCGAGCGCCCATAAAAGTTGCTAGGAAGAAAAGCAATTCGCAACGCCAATTTCGAGAACAGTAAAAAGTGCGATTCACAAGTGCAACTTGAAACGGCGTTTAAGAGCGAAGCGAGGGCAGGGCGGCGCCCACCCGGCGAGGAAACAATTTGGAGTTTTATCGGTGGCGAGGAGGCGCGTGGGTGACCGTGTTACTACTGATTTATGTACACATTAGCTCCGACTTCGCGAGGTAAACGCGCGAAATGCACACCAACCCTTCACAGTTTATGCTACGTGTTAGATTAAGCTCTCATTATCAGTACGACATTTGTTATTTTGCAACTGCTTTGACAATATTCAGATTAATACAGATCTATGCGGTTGTATCTAAATATAAAACCAAAATAATTTCCGCTAATAATTATAAAGTTAAAATATTTATTATTTAAACCTTCAAAGTCAAATTTACCTAAATTACAGGAGTTCGCTAAAACGCAAACATTATTTAACTTGTTCTAAGTTTAAATTGAAAACGCGCCCGAACTCTTTAGTCGAAGTCAAATTTTGAACTTTGCCGCTGAATTGGAAATTTCTTTATAAATATCTTATTAAGCTTAAATTCAGTTGGTGTCATGTTGCCGACACTAATTTTATTCTTGAGAGACGGCGTCGGAGCGACGTTGGGGTGCAAGGAGTCTCGCTACTCGGTGTAAATGTATGCAAACGGGAAACGCGATATTTGACGTAGCTGAAAACGACAAAAGAATTACTGAGGCGCACGCCCGCGCCCCCGCGACTCGCGACGTTGACGCGCCGACAACGCCCCTCTAAAGAGCTCGCTGTCTCATTGCAAATTCACTTTACTTTGTGTCTTATTAAGAGATTAGCTGTCACTCTACTCGGTTACTCTTTGTCTTTCATTTTACTAAAACGTCTTGCCATTTTGAATGAAATCCACCTCCTATTTCGAATACTTTTTTATAAAATTGTATTTTTTTATGCTTTTTCAGTGATCGTTATTAGGTCCTTCTCTGCTTTAACCAAATAGTTTTTAGACTTCATTCTTTCAGATTAGAATCTAGGAAATGTAAATACAGGATAAATATTTAAATACAGACATTAATGATTGTCTTAGAATATATACTATAACTTTCTAAAATTATTTTTCAATTTAGTTATTGCAGTCACTAAAGCTGTATTCAAACAACTGTGAATGGTAGTCGTCGGTTATTATAGTATCTTTAAGTACATGTCATAAAAAGAAAAATGACTGGTAAAATTCTATGATGTATTGTTTTTAATTGATAGTTCATAAAAAATGCAGTACTTTGTACAACCCTACCTGGAGTTATCTAGGTTATGTGAAGAGAACACATGCAGCCTATTTGAACACAGTGTGTAATAGATGTGTGATTCATGTAAATGTACTGTACCCTTAGCAAGTGTATCGCGGGCTAATCTGCCTCCACCTCCCCAGCCACCACACAATATGCCGCGAGGGGTGACAGGGCGCTACCGAGAAAACGTGTAAACTAATTATGTACATTTTCGTAGCCACTTATTTACATAACCATGGCCTGAGCTCCGCTTTCACCGTGAATATTTCATTTGTAATCTTTACTGTGACGGTTTAATATGACATCTGTTGGTTCTGTGTTATGGAAACTTTTAATTTTCGTCTTCCACCACCCTTTGTTCGCGATAACGGGCGCCTCCCGCAGGTCGTTTAATGATAGGTGATTGACGAACATGCTTTTAAAGTAAATGGTTTGGGAAACTTAGTTGGGTATCATTTAGAATTCGTTTAAAAGAGTATAATTTAAACCAATACTTTCATAGGTGTTTATTATATAGTCATGTAGTTTAACGATTTAAATGTACCAGGAAAATACAATTACAGCAGCGAGTTAACTGTAGTATATAAAATTACGCTAAGAGAGAATGGGCAAGCATTTCGTGCGTATTTATAAAGCGTCTTAGCTGGAACTAATTTATGGAAGTAAGTACGCGGAAAATGTTTATGTACCTACGGCAGTCCGCCCTCCGTTGACATCCGCTAACTCCCGATATATGTGGGGAGCCTTTATGTAACCACATTTGCTATTATAACAATTACGTACTTTTGTGTGTCAGCATGGCTGAGTAAATACAGGGCTACAATTATCTTATATACCTAATTGAAGCATCAGTTAGTCTGTCTGTTGTGACTAAACATAACAGAATTATATAATATTAGAACGAGCATCAACTAAGTGGTAGTTTGCTATTCCCTTTGATGTCTGTTTCGAAGAAAGTTGTGTCGTTTGATACTACGGTGGCACTACATTGCTGTGAGCAGATTTAGAGACGATTAAATAATTATTACTTTTGCTAGAAGGACGTCATTCTATACTGACGTGATAAACGACTTGTTCATATTTAATTTTTACTTTGTGACATTATAATTTATTAAATTTTTGTACTTTTACAGGGGAAGTTTTTTGCTTGTGTATGTATTATTATTCCAGCGAATAAATAATTAAATAAAGACATAATATGAAATTGAAGTTCAAATGTTTCCCGAGGGATAATTGCTATTTTTTTATTATTCATTATAATTATGTCTATATGCGTCTATATGTCACTATATGTCACTACCACTCCAAAGTCTTTATGAGGATAAATCTTCATATGTAAATTGCATAAATTTTTGGATCAAAACTTCAACGTTACTATCAAAAGCAGTTAGAGTGTCAAGTTATCTATCCTGTTCGCTGACATGTCCCGTTTTAACAGTCGCTACGTGCCACCCCCTCGGCCTAGAGCCGACGACATTAGCAGACACAGGGCACGTCTTCTCCAGACGTTGACATGAGCACATAATGCGAAGCTTCAAGATGCATATCAAGGAAACTTTACTCTATATAAAACGATTTCTACATAATTTATATTGCTAGTTAATAGACTTCAAAACATCACTAACTACAGCAGGTACAACTTACCAACAGTCTGAATTTAGAATATCTTATAATATAACGTTAAAATTTAGTTCATCTAAGTTCAATAAAAAATAGCAATATTTATATGTTAGCACCTATAGGTATAACATTATAACATTTTTTTTTAATTATATAATCATTTTATCGGTAAAGATTTTAATATTAAATGGTGGGGAAGACTGTTGAAAAATTATAGTTGATTTTCTTTAGTGTATTATTTTTCAAATAATCGAAATAAAAATAATATAATTATTTCAGGTAACCGGATTCTCACCGGTAGATGAGTGATATAAAAATATACCGATTAGCCATATCTCACAAATTTTATTAGATATTAACTTTCATAAATTATTTAACACATAATAAATCTGACGGTATCAGATTTGACTAAGGTTACTATTATAATTAAAGTAGTGTTGCGTGTGAGCACTTTCACACCAACATGCGCCTGAAGTGAAAACAGTCTAAGTATAGAGTGCCTCATAGCAGTTACAGTTTAATTATATCTCTATTTAAAGACTAATGTAACGACAGTCACACTTGGTCCTCAGTTATTACATAGCTGTTGCATAAAAAGAAAGTATTTAAATATTAGCTTTGCAATTCGCTGATACGGGACTGCTTCCGACAAAGAAGTCAGATGATAGTATATGACACCTTTGATTATGGTAAGGAAAAAATCGATCCTGACTAAAAACATCATATTTTAAAAACGTTTTATTAGCGTTATTTCGTTCATGCTCCACCATGTTAGTCATATATACATATATGCATGTATGTATGTATGTATATTTATACACTTTTAAATTATAAAACACTATACCATTTCAATGAAATTTCTTAAACAATATGTTTGTTCATGGAT
This sequence comes from Hebomoia glaucippe, assembly GCA_025727935.1. Lineage (NCBI taxonomy): Eukaryota > Metazoa > Arthropoda > Insecta > Lepidoptera > Pieridae > Hebomoia > Hebomoia glaucippe. The sequence continues at coordinate 8,691,184 of JAOSYY010000014.1, forward strand.
GTTGGCACTGTGATAGCCTTTAAAATACTTTAAAAATCTACGAATTAGCTTAATCCGAAGAGACCCTTTAAACAATGTCACAGCAAATTTCCAAGTTTGGTGTCGACTCGTGAAACTCCTTCCCGCATCGCTTGTGCAAAACACAGGTGTGTATCAGATCCATAGCCACGAGTAATGATTACGTGACTAAAATCGGGCTTTGCACGCATTAACGCGGTTTCGAAGAAAATTATTTCAACAGGTTCCGTTTCCTTCCTATTTTCCAGTTCAAATCTATAATAATTCTCGTACAGATATCTCGATTAAAGTTAATAAGTAGGACCCAAACCATTTTTATACATTGCAAGAAGTAGTTTTACGATAAAATATAAGAAATTTTATTTTTATCCATTGTTTCATTCAGATAATAAAAATATACACTTAAGGCCTTAAAATTTTCTTTAAAAAATATCAAAGTTTTCTTAAAACTACTCATATATCTACGAAAGTCGATACAAAAAGTTATAAAACCTAATTTAAGCTTTTGTTGGACTGAAATAAGTTTGTAAGCAGAGTGTCATTTCTGTTGGCGTGCAATGTGACACCATTAGCGCAGTGCAGCTTGGTGCAGAGTCGACAATAAAAACAAAGCTTAGTTGGAATTTCGTACAGCGCGCCACAAATTCCTACCGTCTACGCCCTCTGAAAATTCAGACTAATATCCATATGAATTCCAGAAACCCGGTTTAGTCTGAGATGGAGACCAAATATTTTTAAGCTTCACATATATCTACGAGTATAATAACGTAATTCAAAGTCATGCAAATATGTCGAAGCGAAAGTTTTATGAAGAAATCATTATCGGAAAGTTCGTTGAAGTTTTAAATAAAATAAATTGTTTTCATCACTTCCTTACCTCAAACCTTTATTATTGTTATCTTTGCTGTGAAAATGATGTTAGCCTAAAATATTAGGATGTGATATAAATTTTATTGGTTCTTATTGATCCTGACATGATCCTTTATATTAATTATTTTACATACTTAATTGTATTTAGTAATCAATAATATTTTATGGTAAATAAGTCTGAAACAAAAAACTAATTTTTTGAATCATACATTGGTTTACTTTCGTTAAGCCACGGTATAGTCTGTACTTAAAACAGCTATTAAACATTCAGTACGCCATAATTATAAGTGTACGCTTATTTCATATTTGTTTAAAATCACTAATTACTACACCACTAATAAATATGTACACGCAACATCTGTGTTGTAATGGTACCAACGTATTATAGAATTGTTTTATTTGCTACGCGCGTCGATGTTCAACCTTATAATTTTCTATTCGTGTGAACATGGTTTTATTTTAAATTACGTGGTTTAATAATGTCGTCTTAGAGTTTATCACGGAATAAGTATAGAATTGTATTTTTATAGTTGAACTGTTTTAAAAAGAACAATTATTGAATAGTGAAAACCTATACCAAAAATATGTTGTAATAATTATCATTTATCAGGTATAAATATTTAGTGCTCATCTTTGACCTCCTATTATATAGCAATAGCATATCTACTGATAAAAAAACACTAGGCACTTCTTGGTAGGTTCAATGATGGTTTCTTAAACGGTCCATAAAGGTTCATGGTTCACGGTTCAGTGGAAATGTCATATCGGAGATTTTGCCGTAACATTCCGACGTCAGAGCCAGCCCTGACAGAGATATTAATCAATGGGATTGACAAAATCGTGCAAGTGTCGATTTGACGCCGTGGCGAGACCTCCCAGGAAGAACAATATTTCACCCCATGCGCCAACCGCCTGGCCACGCCCCATCAGCTCATTAAGCAACTCACTCTCATCAATCTTTCACACATACCTTCTTCTAAAAAAAGTATTTGAATAATTTTGAAACAAAGTCAAATATAGAGCTATTACACGAGTTAGATTTAGAGAGCGTAGTAATTTGTGTATGTCAAATTAATTATATTAGCTTTTATGCATTCATTAATAAAAGTTTATTACAAGCACAAACTAATCATTCCTAATCAGATATATATAGAGATAAGTATTGATCTCAAGTATAGAAAACATATAAAAGCCATGTAAACCCTTTAACCCTTTATAGGTTGAAACTCAGGTTTTCCAATCGCATTTCCACACCATAAAGGAGTTAGCCACTTATGTTAATTTGATGCAAACTCGTACATTAATCTATAAAAAAAATATCTATTTAATTGCCTAATTATCTTAATAAGAAAAAATATGCAAATATCTGTAACTTAAAATACACTTCTTTTGAAAACTAAGTCGCTTCTTCATTTAGAACATTAATAAGTCCATTGGCACAGGCATCTCGTACGTGGACTTGTTTCCCAATAATCTTATTTTGTGACACATGGTAATTTGTCATCGCGTCACTCAGGTATCAGAGTGGCCCGCCCTTTTCCATCATAACTGCATCTCAGCAAAGACGTACTCATTACTCCGTATGTTCTACTAAAAGGAACACAGAGAAATTACTATCATGTTAGATTTCAAACGTGATTATTATTATATACGAATTAATATTTTACTATAGTAATAAAGGTTTATTTTTGTATTAAAGGTCAAAGTAACATATAATACATAAATATGGATTTAAGAATGTATTATAAGAATTTCTTATATTGATTATTTTCACCGCATCAAGTTTAAAAGATATTTATAAATTTATAATTACATTACCTTTAACTAATAACTTTTTCTTTTCACCTCTTCCTTCTAATTCTTTCATTTATTATTCTTTACCTTTTGTAATTTTATGCCTATTATTAATACTAAAAAAGCTGTAATAGAGACCGTCAGTAAATTGTAAGAGTAAGATTACTCCGTCAGTCGAGTAGTCGACGAGTCGTAACCATGTCGGCTCGAACAGACAAGGATGCTCCGGATCAAATGCGCTGGGCATCCATCAGAAATCCACACACCATATCGTGAAAATAATGACGCAGGCATTGCGTTGGGTTTTATTTACATGTTATTTATAAATAATTACTGCTTCCACTCTACATTTTTTAATTTGACTTAACAGTGGCTCCTAACCTAACGAGTGACAACAAAACGAGTCGATTTAAAATAATCTGTATGTAAATAAATAAAATTGGAGTGTCTGTTTGTAATAAAAAGTATTTTTTTTTGTCAATGCACATGAAAGTTTTACAGAAACACAATTTATACAATTTGTCTGTCTGGAATAAAAACAGCTCTTTAGTACAAACCATTACTCCGTCAAATGCAATAGTTCATAGAGGACCATTACCATTGACTAAGTCATTACGATTGCATTATTTGCATTAAATTTCCCTAATTCAATATCGAATATGCCAACCATAAAAACCTATTGTTTTGTTCAATGTATGTATGAAAGCTCTATTGTTGCATCTATAAAAATTAATCATGCTATCTAAACAATTGCATTTGGAATTACAAACAAATGATACGAAAGTATCAAATATATATCTATATAGGTAATGTATTAATTTACCTACTAATTTATTTAAGACATTGCGCGTGTTTTTCATATATAATAAAGTTATAGTTACATACATATTACACTCAAAATATGAAATCTTATTATGAATGAATTTATGAATTATGTAGAAAACTAATATGACTCTTGATTGATTCCATTGTAATCTAATTTTTTTAGAATGTGCCTGTTGTATAAAAACGGTATTTTCCAATGAGTCAAATCGATGTAACATTTCCGATACGCGATTATGGACTCATGATATAATGCACATTGTACAAATATCGTTGTATATACCTGCTTTAATAACCGTTAGTATGCGGTAGGACATGGGGCGGTAGTGACCATAAAATTAACTATAAGTGGTACCATTATTGGATATGAAATATTCATTGACCACCACGCCGGTGTGGATTGTTGTCACTTGAATTATGCAGCAGAAATCACTTAGTGTTCACTATTAGCACTAATTCGTTGTAATCGCTGGCTGTAACATTTATAACTACAGTATCATAATTATACACGTCATTTATATTATGTTTTCGCTGTGATTTAAGTCATGTACTCAAATACTATTACTGCTGTAATGAAAAACAATAATGTTCAATTGGGTATCTATATGGAGAATTTAACAAAAAAACTGTCCACAAAATCTAGTTTCCAACACATAATTTTATGACGATGTGTACCAGCCAAGTACCTACATCCCAGCTAATATACTATACTAGTACGAAACTGCAGTAATGTTTTGAAAGTAAATACCATAATAATTTGTGACAAATTATGTACCTAGGCGTAAAAGATACATTGTTGAGACGCTATTGATCGTAACTTATCTAAGCCGTGGGTCATTCTGATAAGGTTGTACGGCGTCAAGTGGCGCTAATAAGCGGAGTTGAATCCGCAATCTAGCGCCATATGTCTCTAATCAGCGGAGCGAGTTAATTAAATCGCGTTGGCAATATGGCGGCGGGTATAATTGCTATTAATAAAGCGCTTTCCTGTATAATTAGACGGGCGTTCGCTGATTGGTCGGCGGGACCCTAATCACGACGTGATAACACTGCACTAATGGCGCACGGCTTCCTATTTCATAATCATAAACTGCACGTCTATTTACATCCGTTATCTATCCAGTATTAGTTAGTCTCCGTTATTATATAACTTCCCTTTAAACTTGATATCACTGTTGGTACCGTATTCAATGCAGTGCTTAACTATTCATAGGTAATATATTAAATTGTCAATGCGAAATACTTCTTTAAAATATATTTTATTAATACAAACTAAGAAAAACTCTGTAATCGTCTTATAAAAGAGATATGACAAGGATTCATGGTCTAATGTTATCCAATAGAGCGTAGAAGAGATTCATCAAAGCCGTCACGCGAGAACAATGATTGACGAGTTCGCACCTCACTCGCTGCCGCTAATTAAGACGACATGCGCTCACGCACCGCTGCAAACCGCATCGCGCACTTAACTCCCGATCAAGCTTTTGGACACATGTTCTTAATCAATTATTTCTTATACTTTATTATCAAAATGTTATGATTCATCAAGTTAAGTTGGGAAGTTATGTACTATAGTGATGTTGACCTTTGATTTATAAGAAAATATATTTAAAATAGTGAAAGTTATACTATTATATTTACTGTTTTATGTTTGCCATGTAGATTTTTTCCAACTAATTAAATCAATTATGACTTCATTTCAGTGTAAAAAGCACGCTTCGTCGCAAAACGTCTCTTATTTCTGTCTTCAGTACGTGCTCATTAAAACGTGTGACTACATCCTTTTGCATTCGCGGTTTTCCACTAACTTTCGGGTGGTAGAATGATAAACGACGTCGGTGGTCATATATCATTGAGATAATAATATATGATCGGTGTGCGCCGAGTGTCGCCATTAACGCACGCGTGCAATTGCCCAAGCGCAGGCCTTCTCTATCGCGCACTATAAGGAAAGTCTCACAAATCGACGCAACCACGACTAAATGCTCGTAAATCTTATTAATGGCATTCTTATTTTCGTCCTCCCTCAATCTTGTAAATTCAAAACAACGAATATTACTATAAGCGCTTGCTATAATATATTTGACTTATGTGAAATACACAATATATGTACGAATCAGTATACTTATCATAAAGCTATTTATACTTTGTTCTGGAAAGGTTAGTATTTCATACACATACATGAACTGGGTGGTCATAATTGTAGAAAATTTCCGGGTCAGAAGCCATACTTCGTGTTGGTATTGCGCAAGAGGCAAAACGAAATACCGATTTGAACAATCTCTCGCGGCTTAAACTGTCTATAAAAAATGGATGATCACTGCGATCTGTGTCTCAGCTTACAGCTAAAGATTTGTTATTTCCGCTCTCACCGCCTCAATGACTTCCATTTTATGTCGATTATGAGATAGTGTTTCACGAGCTCGCTACTGACACCACATTTTATGACACTCCTTTCTAGTAACAATGAGTTTATTATCTTGGATAGTTTTCGTTTTTATATCTTTTTTTAAACTTCAGCGGCACCTCTGTCTGTTTCTTGTTAGCAACTTATCTCATCAGCTTTACACGAAGGTTATTTAAATAATATCTACGATTCCCCCTTGTTGGAATAAGAAATATAACAGGAAACCGCAGCGACATAGAAGAGCGTAATAAGAGCCATTACTCCGACCAACCGCAAGCAATTTCACTAACAGTAAACAAAAACATACACCTTTATAAAAATGTCTACCCATTCATCTTTCTCCAATGGGAGACATTAAAGAATGTCGCTGTTAAGAAGGGGAAGGGGAATTGTTGATCACGTAGGCAAATAAAACAAAACTATACTGCGTTCGAAAATCATCAAAATAGAACCGTATTGTAAAGCTTTTTGTAATATTTAGAATAAGCTTCTCACCGATTATGTTTGATTTTGAAAATAAGATAAAGTTAGTCGTATTGATTAAGTTATTTTATTCTTGTATATGTTCCACATAGATCATTCATGTATATATTTATTATATTGGTATTATGCATTGAAATTAATTGCTCGCGATAATTTGCGATAACCTCAAGACGATTGGTGCCGGACTGAATGCTGCAGCTCAGCCGAGTAATTTTCGAATAATTGCGTTAACGTGAAAATACACGCTTTAATTAAACAAAAGAATGGGAAGTTATGCATGAAAAGTTATGTTAAATAAACAAACTTTTATGGCAATTTAAGAGGTGACTTAAGTATAAGATGAAACTATAAAAATTATAATATGACTCTCTAAAGGCGTATAAATTGGAGTTAAAGGGCTTTTTATATATAAATTGTTCTCATCGATGTACTGTAATCTAATTGTAACCTTGACAATTTATTTAAATCAACTTCATATTTAATGATATTTGTTTGATGTTAATCAGTAATCCGGTTTTTACTTCTAAAAACCGGATCACAACATATTAAAGATCAAATTATTTTATATTTTAGGCGGCTTCTTTTTAACAAGTGCTAAACTAATAAATACAGTTCGATGATAGACCTTGCCCTGATAAACACTATTGCTAGGATACAGTATCAAACATACTTTTAACATTCATGGTTGCAAATTACTTCTGAAAAATTGTAGTATATTAATGGTTATGTTGTGTGTTTGCACGCAGACGTATGTTTCCGACTGTTCGCGTGTCGTTTGCGGGGTGTCGGGCAGAGGCGCGCTACGCGGTACTGCTAGACGTGGTACCTGTGGACGGCAAACGATACCGTTATGCATATCACCGGTCTTCGTGGCTTGTCGCGGGCAAAGCAGATCCGCCCGCGCCCGCGCGCTTGTATCCACACCCAGACTCGCCCTTCTCCGGCGACCAGCTCCGCAAGCAAGTCGTTTCTTTCGAAAAGGTGAAGCTCACCAACAACGAAATGGACAAAAATGGACAGGTATGGTATTGAATGTGGTTGCGGGTTGTGGTTGTAGCTGTCTTTATTTTGTTTTATAAATACAACTTAATGTAACAGATCATTATTAACTGCTTACTTTTTCTATTCACTTGACCTTCCGAATAAATATTTTATATTATTGTTTCAGCTGGTATTAAACTCGATGCACAAATATCAACCCCGGATTCACCTAGTACTCCGGAGAGAGGGCGCCGTGAACGCTCCCATCACTGACCTTGAGCAAGAAGAGTTCAAGACGTTTATTTTCCCCGAATGTGTCTTCACGGCAGTCACTGCGTACCAAAATCAACTTGTAAGTTATTTTTAATTCATATACCTCAAAAAACGGCACTCGCAATTTTAAGAAACATTTCTACAAGATAACAATGTGTCAATAAATTTTTATTATAGAAACAATCGTCAGAAAACAGTATATAGTCGAGTTAATATTTATGGGATTGAGTAAAAATTAGGCTACAGTTTGAGTAATGACTTTTTCTTGGTGTTTTCACCTGGTCACCTTGATATATTAAATCTAATTTTAATAAAATATAATTTTGTAAATCTATTAAAAGTTAAATTCAGATCAATAGTAGGCGATAGACAATTCGATATCCAAAATAGATCACAGGACGAATGTTTGAAATCCCAGAGAGTTGTCGGCTGAGTATCGACAAGTAGTATTTCTGTCTCACTAATTGCATCTCGCTGAAAGGTATGTCCAGTCTGAACAAAGGGAGATGGCACATATTTTTGTGTATCAAGCGGCCACACGCGGGCGTCCTCACTGACGGACGGATTGTGCGGGTGACGGCCGACCACGGGTGACGAGTAAAGTTGTCACCCAAACTAAATATAACCACGTCTGACTCAATTGTGCATTTGCTAATGCGTTCTATTGTTATGATTGAGGGCAAGTTTTTTTGGAAATTTTTATATGATGAAGAAACAAGCTAGATGAGTGATTTTAATCATTTGAGAATACCGAATATAAAGAAAGTTGTTTTCTGTTATAATATATTTAACTTATTCACTTCTTAATATAGATGCTAATAGTAATCAATAGATAGAAAATATACATTATTTCAAGAGATTTCTAGATCAAAGTAAAAGTTGGCTAAATTATACAATATGTTTACAAGAATAATTTATGAGTTTGAAATATGATTATTTAATAAAGTTATTTTTCTCATACCACGAAAATATTGCTACGTAATGTTTGACAGTTATCATCAATGGTCGTCGGCGTCGGTATCGCTTCAGGATTCCAATCCTGATCAGCAGCTAGCACGCTCACCGCCGCACATGTCGCCACGAGCAATTAATTCCCTGTCACAAAAGCGTTTGGGCGTCTCCATGTTCCTCGTTTTGTTTCTCCCGCACGGTAATTAGGACGTTTTGAGGTTCATAAAGGAAGCGTTACTTTATATCGACAACGCGGTACATAAATCTTCATTCGTACGTTAATTAGCTACTTCGTTTGAGTATTTTTTTTTACATGGAGTATATTCTTAACTATATAACTTTTTGTATTTTATTTAATGCACTTAGAATTCTCGTCGCTTCCTAATTGTAGTTGGCTTAGTATTAGACTATTACAAACGCGTACGGTAGGAAAATGGATCCCCTGTGTGACATAATCGATGTACATTGATTCAAACGTTTCGCGTAATCTACGGACTATTGATAACACTAGTCGAGCTAATCAAGACAAATGATTTTAACTGAATTTCTGCTGAGTTTAGGTGCTAAATTAGTCCTAAAAATAGATCGATTGGATAGTAATTTTATGTACTCACTATAAAGGTGTTATTTCTAGTATATTCTGAACTTTTATGAGATATAAAGTTACCTTCGCGTATATTGGTATATTCAATCACAACTACCTCACATTGTGAAGCGCTATCAGCTCTTTGATCAGGAGCTCGGCCGATTTGGCTGACGTCACACTTCTGACAGTTAAAACATTTGTCGAACCGCCGAGATAGTGTCACTGATAACCCAATCCCTTACAACAATAAGAAAACACTTAACGTGTTTGCACCTGCGTCTCTCGATATATCTTGTTGCCCGCATAAGTTGACGCTTCATTTAATGAAATTCCATTTTCTTGCATACCAAAGATATTTTGATGTGATTTTAATATACTACTTTTTACTGCTCAAGATCAATCATTCGATTTATGATTTTCAGTTATGATATTATGATATTTCATAAGGAGTATTTTATGAGACCGTTCAAATCCGAGAAATGCATTTCAATGTTATTTACAATGAAATAAAATTATAAAATCTGTCACTAAATAGCTGATGTTAGTATCGATACAAAATGAAACATCATTATTGGTGCTTTATCATTTTTGGACGTTGATAAAAGACAAGATAAAATCGTTGGGTAAAAAAATATGAATCGTGCTTTTTTATGTGCGTCGTCGTGAGACGCTGCGTCGCCGCGCCGCGGGGAGGTTTCCCGGGAAAGCGTCGAACCAGCTCTAACATTATACACCCACCAGGCCACCGCACTGTTGTTCGTTTTGTGAACAATCCTTTGTGTGGAATTTGACTCGGAGGAGGTGACAATGTTTGTTAGACTTTACGCATTCTCATACACAATGCACTTTTTTAAAAGCCGATGACTTGTGAATTTGTTATGATTGATTGTTCCGTTGAGGATCTCGCGGATGGCAACCTGCCGTGACGGATTGGGATCATACAAACACAGTTACACTCATTTTATCCTATTGTCGATGTTTTGTTAGCAGTGAAGTGTGTAAAAACAAAAATATTTTGGATAATAATATTTGGAGGATAATCTTAGAATATACATGACCTTAAATTTTTTAAATTATTTGTTTGTGTACGTTTAGTTATTAGGTACGATTTAATCTAGCACTTCATATACGGTGAAGCTTTAAAAAACATATATTAAAGAAATTGTGGCCATTTATTTATTTATTACATGCGTTAATGGGTTCAATAACCGCTTAATTGAAATTTATTTTTCATTTATCTGTATAAATAATCAATATTCTAAAATCGAATCCAAAGCTATTCTCACATTGAGCATCCACAAACGAGTTCCACTCAGACAATCGAACAATATAAAGAAGGAGTAAAGGCAAACACAATTTCAATAACAAAAGGGAGCCATGACAAATAAACATATTTCACGGGCCAAAATGGCTGCGGTCAGGTGTCATGAGGTGTCCCTCCCGCCTGTTGCCCGCGCACTTCACCCCCGCACATCTCTTTTTCTTCAAATAATCGATTCATTCTTACGAATGTGATACTTTTATATTTGTCAACGTATTACGTCCATAAGATTATAAAAAGTAAGCTTAAAAGATGACAAATAAATCGAAGACCCAACACGGCAAAGTCAGTACGTGCATATTTTAGTATTATATTGATAATTGACAGGCTTTGCATAATTTAATGTAGTCGTCCGGGCAAATTTGATAAAAGTCAATTATATTTTTGTGTGAACATTCAAAATATTTCATCGAATCCAGTAGTGTCCCTGCATCGGTTGTTTTTTCAAGTAATAATACGGGACGATAACACGAAACCGACATAAGTCAAAAATACAAGAAGTCAATGTACTTGCATAAGAGAGGATTTAAAATAATTTAACATGAAATTATTTATTGGTGTTTTATCTCTTTCTGTCGCAAGCCATTGGTTAGAGACTGGAAAAGCGTGATCTCTTTCTCACTTGCCATCGATCACACGAGGTGTGACGTCACGCAGAGCCGTCGTGTGCGGCCGGCTTGAATTTATTGCGTCTGCGCACCCAGCCACCACAGAGGAACTACATTTATTGAACCCTCTAAAGGCTTCGTAATTATTTACTTTCAATTTTTAACCAGGCTTTTATTAATTGATGTTTCATAACTTCTATAATAAAAAAGGCACCATAGTATAGCACTAAATATATCTAGCGTTAAAACGAGGGTTCACAATTTCGATTTCCAGCGGGTCTTATACGTTTGTGTTAAATGCTATTTTCCAATTAACTTTAAACATTATATTCGTACGTTTGATTATTATCGAGCATTAAATGGTCATACAAATTGTAAACGTTAAAAGGAACGATAATTAGACAGCACGGAAATATTAGAGATTTACCCTCAAAATATTTTGAAGAACAAATTAAAACAAATTGTAGCATTCGAAGTAGAAAAATAGAGTAAACTTAAGGTTTTTGATTTTAATTTATCGATTAACTTTTTATATCATATTATAATGTGAATTTACCAATTATTACTTTTTTCAATGATGCCTATGCAATTCCATAAAGAATATTGTAAGCCTACTAAGCCTTACTCTTTGAATTTATTTCACAATTCGTGCAGTGAAAGGCGACTTGTCTATAAAATTGAAATAGCAATGAATCATGAACCTTAAGACGGTTTTGTCAACTTGACGCTTGTCATTTTTGTCGTCTTCCGATTGCGTACACTTTCATTTTAATGTATATTCATTATTAAAAGTCGGTGTTTATAGAAATGTGGCAAATAGCCTACTCAATAATATTCAGAGTGTTTAATAATAACTGCGGCCATGAATGTAAAGTTGATTTCATATTAACAGTGGGCCCATTTAAGGATTTATTTGTCCGTCTTCGTGACGAAGATTCTACTAATTATTCAAACATAAATAGTTCATGAAGACTTGAAGTTACTAGTCACGAATCACCATATTTCTAAATCATTTGTCATGTGGGTGGGCAGAATATTGATAAAGGTAGCAGCAGAAATCGCAGAGAACTTATATGATCTGCACTGTATAACATTCATAATATCCATTGGAACTGTACGCGAGAATCTACAGCTGCTTGAACTACTGGATGAAGAAGATATTTAAAATTGTTGATCGTAACTTTCATTTTAAAAAACTCCTTTAATAATTAAATTTTTATGTGCAATATTACATTATTTTGGATATCGAGATGGTAATAATAGTTTGAAATTTAAATAATTTGTTAATAAGTTAGTTAAACATTTTGTATGACGAAGTATAGAGACTTACATATTTCATAATTCACCAGGCGAACATTTGTTATTATTAATTGGTAATTTAAATATAATCTTTATTAATAGAATAAAAACCATTCGGCTGTCGAAGTTTTGAATTTAAACGTTATTATAAGTATGAGCAGTTCCGCAAGCTATCAATGCCACATAACTTGTGATTCCAGAACACTTGCAAAATAATAAAGCATTGGTTTTCTTGAAAATGCCGTTTACAACTCCCACAGCTGTTGGCCATTTAGAATTTATTGTTTTCTCCATATACCACGTTACATCTTACTGAAAATGTATTTCAATGTTAATTGGTTGATCATTAGAGCAACTTATCTTGTTATAATTATTCTTATTAATAGCCTTCCACTAATAGTTATGATCATCAACTGGCTTAGACTTTTGTAACTATCCCAAATAATTATTATAATGCCCTTTGTCGTCTGATTTCTGGTCACGATTGGTCAAATTGGACTATGTTTGATGACGTCATTTTGACAAATAACAGCTGTTTTTTTCAAACGGTATTAAGTAATGTTTCAAAAACCCTCTCACTGTTTGTCAAAGAAAAGAAGTATACTGGTTTGTATTTTATGTCCTAATGAAATAATAAATTATACGCTAAGGAGTCACAAATTACTGTGACTATAGATATGTGCATCGTTCATCACGACTCTGTATCAGTCAATAGCAGTGTAGAGCTGTGACGTTTATTTATTCCTCGGAATATTCCCGTTTTATAACGCTCACCGCATTCCCGTGTTTACACGACAGGCGACAAACATTTTTATTTTTCATTTATAACTAACTTGGGACAAGCAACGTAAATAAAGCTATAATAATTAATATTATTAAATTTTATTAAATTTACGATAGTTATGGAGTTTTATATTCATGTTCCGTCGGTCGAGGATGACTTTTATTGCACTAGTTCAATCGTTTTCGATCTCCGGTTTCCAGCTTCTAATAGCTATTGGTTTTTGTAGCGAGGATGTCGATGAAATTTTAACACGATATGGTACACGATACAGCATACATTTAATCCTTAAATTTTCCTTTGTTACCTAAATAATGGAAAATATTGTAACATATTTGATTACTTTATACGCCAATAAAGTATAGTGTTAGGTATACCTATCAGTTCAATTAAAAGATAAAAATATAATATGCCAACGTCTATTAAAAATGCAAGTGAGCGGCGCCAAAGTTTCCCTCTTTTCAAGTTTTTATGGATTTTTTGTTTCCCGCGCGAGAATAATGTCATTAAGGCGCCTTTAATGTTGTCAGTGAACAGGAGCGGCATGCCGCCCAAGGCGACCGTTTGTTGATACTTAAATTAGGTTGTTTTGACACGCCTCGTCCTTATGTTTGTACTAAATCTAATAAACGTCTGTAGCGAGAAAGCGATCCATTTATTATTGCTTTTGTTCTCTACTTGATATACGTTCCTTAGTTGCTTCATTAGTATTTACTAAAGTTAAAACTGAAATAGTATCTTCATCAAAAATGGTCAGTAATTTTTAGTTTATCAAAAATACTAACCTTTAGAGTGATAATAGATAAATAGCTTCACTTTAATGTCCGCGTACTGTTTTAATTATATTAATATATTCGAAAAAATAAATAATTGACTAATTATGATTTCGGGGCGTAAAAAATATTTATTTCAAGAAATAGGAAGAATACTTTAATTATTTTACAATTCAGGATTGCAAAAATTTATAGACCAACACAAATTGAATTAATGTAATATTGTAACACACGCTAAGTTTTCGAATTGTGAAGACACATGAAAAAAACAATTAAACATACCTATCAGTACCAGGCGCGATAAGTGTTACTACCCATTGGAAGTAAGGCATTTTTAGCAATGTCCAATGTAATTAATAATGCAATTGTTCCGTTCTTACGTATACAAATAATAAGCAGTTGAAATGCTTTTTGTACTTGTCGGAACTTTATTATTGAAATTTATTTGCTTAATAGTTTACGGTTCTATTTTACAGAGAAAACTCTCTTTAAAAATACTTTTGAAAGAACCTCAAATTGTCGAGAATCAATTAGATACTATATGTATTTATTAAATATTTATTCAAAAATTTAGATTATATTCTAAATCATTTGAAGTTACATACATACATGTTTTATGCGATTTCTCTAACGTTATTTTGTACTATATGTGATAAAGAATTACAACTTAATACTTGTAAGAATATGTGTTTTGAAGATTAATACAGTAACAAATACCATACTAACAGAGACAACGTGCGCGCACGCATTATGTCACGAAAACGCGCAAAGAAACGGCCATTGTAGTCAATCGTGCGCCAGGTGGGTGTGCAAGTGTAAGTAGCTCGTGACCCTCGACATCTCCTGCTTCCCAATTTGACAAACGCCGTGTCCCTCGGACAACCGCCTGTTCATTGTGCCTACATGACAAAGCATACATTCATATTGTGACACGTTTCAAATGTTTAGAAGTCTTAAATCTAGGCGTTACAAATTAAAACCCGAACTCTCTATTTTTATGAACATTAAATAGACATTCAAAGAAAAGTCAATAATTCTGAATGTTTATTATTTTCTTTGATCTGGAACAATGCTCTGCGACAATCGGACAGATATTTTATAGGTTAACGGGCTACCGGGGATCAAACGGACGCATAAATATTTTTAACACAAAAATAAGTAGTTAATTGCCGTCTCTATTATTTAATTTAAAAGACGCGTGTACGAAATCACTCTCATGAACGAGTTCATCGATCTTATACAGGAATTACCGACGGAAATGTTGAAATCTGGCGTCAGGTGTAACAGGTGACTTAGTCAGGTCGTTTGTTCGAATCGCGCTTCAGCGCTTTTTAAATACTTTAAGTCTAGACATTAGTTCGCTTCAATATTATATTGTAGAAGTGTTAAACATTGGTAAACAGCTGAACCGATCAGGCTGGGCGGATCACTCGGCAGATAATTACTAGCGCGTCACCGTCGGTTGGCGTGGAAACTGGTGAAAGATTGACACGCGCGAGACGGCTCCTCGATGACTTGTTTATTGCGAATATGTTACGCCAAAACTAAACTATGCCAATTGGCCCAATCCTACGTGATAATTAAACCATTTAGTATATACCAGTATAAATAAATTACAGTAGGTTCAGTATTGAATTTGTGGCAGCGATAACCAAAACATGATCTTATTTTCGATTTATTTTCAGAACAGTTAAAACCAAATTTATTCCTTACGCATGTATAATAAGTTACATGGTATAGAAAAGTACCTACATGTGTCAGACACAAATAGTTATAATATTTAAATATCTACAGTTACTTCATATTCTATTTGCAAAGTATCACTTGAACGGCTTGGAGTTTGTGGATACTTGTCGTAAATATTATTCACAAATTGTGCGGACCACAGCGGGAGCGCGGCGCAGCGAGGGGGCGATTTCTCATCATGTTACTTGTGCAACGCCAAACACATTTTTAACACCTCGGACTCTATTTAAATCAAACAATGTTCTTTATGAGTACATCGGATTATTTTATTAGCCGATTCTAATTTTTTATGCATCATTCTTAAACTTTTCTTTGTAATAAATCGAAAGCCAAGACTTGGAATGCAAATATAATTACGGAAGTAAGAATAATACTTTTCTTTGAAATCAACAAACGATTTGTCTTTGTTTCAGATCACAAAACTTAAAATCGACAGTAATCCATTTGCGAAGGGATTTCGCGACTCCTCTCGTCTCACAGAATTTGAAAGGTGAATACCATCGTAGTGGATTTTAACTTAGTGACATGAATAAGAATAATATGAGAATACAATAACAATCGACTAAAAACTGGCCATAATAATGTATTAAGCTATGGACATGAATTAAATCCTTATTACTTAATAACAAAATTTCGTATCGGTTCACCGATCTCATTGGCCATGCTCTCAGAAACAAACGCAGCGACACTGATTGATGTCTTTACGTACACAATTACGACTCTATCTTTACTTCGTATTCAATCGATTAGATGCAAATGTATGCGCAGACCGGCGTAGGAGCCTTATAATTTATCTTACCTATATATTTCTAGAACTGCGTAATTTCTTGAGACCACGTCTCATTTTCAATCTCCCTATCTTCCATATCGTTACTTAAACATGCATTTTATTTTTTATTTTTCTTTGTTGAGATTCTATATCACCGGAGAGCACGAAAGGCCACCGACATTCTCTGACGATGCGCGTTTCGGCGCTTCAAACTATAGGTAGATACATTAAATTTTTACCAAATCTGTCGCTTTTTCGCCAAAATGCTTATGTCGTGTAAGTATCTATGTGCAATTAAATCTTACTATTTTTCAGGGAGACCATGGAATCAATGTTAGCAGAGCAACACTATTTAAGATCACCTCTGCGGCCGTTCGATCTCGACCAGCACAATAACAACTTGACATTAGAGGAGAAAGCGATACTGGCGGCGCGATCGCAGTTGTTCCTTAGGGCAGCTTATCCATTGTATGGGGTTCCTGCCGCGGCATTGTGGGGCCAATGGGCATGTTTGGCTCCTCAACTTCTGGCTCAGCAACATTTAGCATCAGGATCAGGATTGCAGTTACCTCGACCGGTGTATCCTGGTGGAGTACCGGCACCTCTTTCTCAGCACCGGTTCTCGCCATATCCACCGCGGAGGTCATCACCCGGTTCGTCACCGGACTCGTTACGGGACCCGAGTCCTCACCCAGTGCCTCCCCATCCACCGCATACGCCTCACACACCGCATCCACCACACAGTCCAACTTAAACACCGAATATACTAAGCGTACAACGCACGACCCTGCCCGTAAAAATATGAATAGTATGAATAGTAAAAATTGTTAAATAAATTTACTTTGAATTGTGTTTACATGCATAGTATCATCGTGATTGTCATTAAGACCAGGCAAAATACACCTTACTTATATGTTACATGGTGATTGTTGAGTTTTAGGAAATAATACACTTAAGAGATATATTTAAACACTGGAAAAGAACATTATAGAAGTTTATTTTGAATTTAGTAAAATTAGCATAGCGTCCTGTCCTGATATCTGCCTAAAATCATTTTCGTACCGATCTCAACAAAATTTCGTATCATAGGAAAAGTATAATAAAAATGTTATAATTATGTGACAATTTGGTAAAATCTGAAGCTTTATACAGCATTTTTGAAATATATCACAAATATAAATCATCTCTGTAATATATTGTAATATAAATATTATTTAAGACTGTAATTATTGTTGTAATATCATGTTATGTTCCTAATAATTTTTGTAGAAATAATTTGATATATGATTCATATTTATCGTAATTACAATAAATAGCTTGAATTTTCTTTGGTAATAAAAAATCTTTTGAATCGCAAAACCTTAAGTGTTTTAATGATATGTGCAATACAACAAAAGAATATTAGTTTAGATGTTAGATAATGTATTAGTTTTAGTAAAAATAAGTACCTACTCGAACGTATTATTTAAAAGTACACAATTTTACGACTTTAAACGATTCACCACCTAGATAAGTGTAAAAGGGATACGTAGATGTATCTATGTAGGGACATGGTAGTAAAATAGTTATTATAAATAATATATTAATGAAATTAAGAATTAAATGTTTGTTAACATAACTTCTGTGTGTTTTATTATGCAAACTATCAATTTAATTGTTCCCATACCTATAGTTATAATGCATTAACACTGCTATAATTAATTACACTTGTAACAAATAAATTCAGAGGCAGTAATTCAATGCAAAAAACATCTTTAAGATTGAGCCTCTTTTAATTGTCTATACCTTGAAAATGGTGAAGTTGTATGTAACTCCCAAAGCGAGCGTTTTTGTAGGTATTTTACGACTATATATTTTTATTCCTTTAAAACCCCTATCATAGTAATAGAAGGATTTAAAGCATATAAGCAGTTAATCTTAAATATATTTTAAGTTATAGATTCAAACTTACACCACTGAGAACAATGACAAAGAAGCTCGCAATAACTAGCTTTGCAACAAGTAGTTTTTATGATTTTATTTGTTTTAAATGGTATTATCAACACACTATTTAATAAATTTATTTTTGTTCATTTCTCTGTTATATGACAACGATACTTTATATTATTGGTGACTTAAGCATATCATTAAAAATCGCACATCGCGTATATAGGGTTTCAAAGATTTTGTAGTGTATACATAAAATATCCCCGTTATGTTCTAATAACGTCATAATTATTCGTTACTAAATATTAATGATAAGTAAAACAATAGGAATATGTAACAATTACAAAATTATTTCAAAGAGAACATTTTTAGGATCTGGCATCCTATACGCTGTATATAATAATATGCTGATTTATTTGTTATAGAAAACTTTCGGTAATTCTCAAATCTAGCTTAATGTCAATACCGCAAGTTGCCGCTAGATGGCGGTAAGTATTGGTTACGGATATGCTGTACAAACATTACCCTATTCAAGTGATGCGTTCTCTCCTATTAATTAACATTAACTCTCAACATTATTAAGTTCAAAGATCGTATTAACCAATTTTACAGTTGTGTAATAATGATTTGATTTTTATGCATCGTAATTGAAATAATTAGTTGTTGTTACTTATTTCGATATTCAAAATTCTGTTTAACAAATTAACACTTAATTTCTTTATTTCAAAACAGTTTTATCTAATCTATTCAGAAAATAATAGATTGCAAAATTTGACTCCAAATATACCCACGGCATAGTTACCATAAATAATTTTTAAATAATGATGTCTTAATACAAATGACAACATCGACATCTTTACAATAAGTTCCTCCAACTGATTTATGCACGAAACAAAGCATGACAGATTGCGAAATTGTAACAAATTAGAACGTCACGACCCGCAATTATGCAAAGCGACTATAAAGTTATCTCTAGAAAAACAACGGCGTCACCCCACACTAACTATTCAATTAAAATGAAACAGTGCTGAGGCGTCATTCGAGTCACATAGAGAAAGGGTCGGAGGACTCCATCGAATTAGTTCGGCGCGTGGCCACATTACTGGGACAAATTCCGTGTCCCGAGGGCTCCCGGGCTGTAGGGATGCAACGCTAATCTAATCTGGATTGTAGCTAATAAATGTTGTACCCACCGACGCGGGTTGCAGAAATTTATTGCTTGTAAAACTGTTTCCAATCGTAGAAATTGTTCGGATGACGCCGTACTTTCGATATGGTCTGATTGAATTTGCCATTTGACTGAGTTTCTCATTTCGTTTTGACGCCGCAAATTCGATATGAAGTATGACTTATGTTATTATCTAAGCAGTATATTTTAAGGTTTAAAATAAGAAATTTCAAACGGTAAATACTTATTTCTACCTATAAACACTGCGCAATCTAAAACAAAGCATTATAACGTAACTTATACAGAATGGATCAGATCGCACGTAATGCCCTGTTATTGGCCACTCGGCTCCTAATCCCCATTTAACTGCGGATCCTGGGTAGAGAGAACGTGCTCGGAATCTTTATTTCCTGATTTTTTTTCTGAATATTCACACTTCTTACGTTTTAATGCTGCTTCGACGGTGAAATACAATTTTCTGTTATTTCTAAAAGACAAACGTTATTAAAAATTCAAACATAGTCTAAAATAATTTATATATGAATATAAAAATATTATGAATAAAGAAGCTTTATATAGCTAATAAAATGCCAACGACATAAATATAGCACTCGGTGCACTTAAAAAACATTACAGCTTAACGGTATATAAGCCTCTATCGAGATGGTTTTTATGTTTCAGTAGATACTAAACGTGCAAATAAAGTTTTATTACTCGGGCAGCTAGGTGTCTAGTTGGTACATAATACGTAGGGAGGCGGTGGCGCTAATGTCACCAAGCACACACATCTCCACATTTCACGAAAACTGCAAACGTAACTGCGTAATAAATTCACGTTTATCGCCGCAAATGTATAAGTAGATATATTATGAGCCGCTACTGGAACAAATCGACAACCCACACTTTACAGCGAAATCGTAGGCCTGAATTATGAAAATTTTGTGAAAAACGTATACCAAAATTGATTATTATGGTGAGCAATTAGATTTTTGAATATGGAAATATTTACAAATTGCATGTACATAGAACATAGATATATAAAATATAAGAACCTACTATGTACCATTTGTATAAACTGCTAACACGGTGAAAAATATTAAAATAAGACTTATATAGTGTTCAATTGCGTTTAGTTAATTAGCTAGCCATTTATTTCTCAATCTTATAGTAATTACGCTAAAAAAATAATTTCATTAATATAAATCAGATGCTTAGTTTTCCTATAAGAAGTGGTTAGATTTTCTACAGATAAAAATCAAATGATTCAGAAACCTTTTCGATCTATTCTAAAACATTCATAAACATATCTCTTATTCGAGTGGAAGAATATATATAACACGGATCTATAAAATCCAGTCATATTACTCGATAAAGATATTTGCGTTCAATAAGGGACGGTCTGACTTTTCCCATTTTTCGTGCATGATTGGCTCTACCTCTCCCACCAACCCTCGTTGCGGTGCAAAGTTGAAGG
>JAOSYY010000014.1:8720429-8752017 GCA_025727935.1 Hebomoia glaucippe
CTGTGAGTACTAAAAAAGCTTGATAATATTCGTATAGCTATTCGGGGTCATGTGTTTGATGGAGCTAGAGGCTAGACGAGGCTAGACCATATTCACATTGATGAATATAAAAATTATTTTATATAAAATTCCACAGTTGAAAATCTTCGTGAACCTGATGCCAGTAGAAATATATTATACCTACCTTCTACAGTTTAGGTCATCCACTGTTCTAATACAGACATACTTACGTCAAAAACATATATATTTTTTTAATGTTAATGCAAAACACAGTATATTTTCAAATCTCATAGATGATGTGTGTGAAATAAAGCAAACTGAAGGTATATAATAAATATATTGTGTTTATACAAGAGGAAGTCAACGAGCATATAATTCATTTGATAATAATCGATTCCTGTGGCTCATTGCCAACTCAAAGACCAGGAGTTCGAAGAGCGGCGTTGCCAACGTTAAGGTCTGTTAACCATATTACATCATTTATTTTTCAGTGACATTTGCTGCGGGTCTTATGTATTTTTTTCGAGTATTTGGAAAATCTTAGACTCAAGTCAAAACACACATAGCGCTTCACGACTTTTCCATCTATCAAATAACTATATACTAGCGGCTCCCGTGTAAATTTTAGGTATGCATAAAGCTGTTGGACAAAAGCAATATTACGCGTCATAATACCGATTTTTTAGCAGTGAGTCAGTACCTGAATATAACGGTTTTATTTATGGATGATTTGATATTTCATTTTTCAGGTAAGCAATAATCACAGCAAATAAGCAATACTCATTACTACTTATATGGTAATCAAATCATTAAAAATTTATAGAGTTATTCGTTAAACTGCGTTCAGTAATCGTAGATTATCCTAATTTTTAAGATTTTATTTATAAAAGTTATACGTACTTAGCCATTAAACTGTCTAGTGCCTATCCGAAGGTAACGACGGCAGCACTCCGCACCACGAGTCACGATATCCATAATCACAGTACTTTACACAAACTGGCCTGTCAGTCACACTGCTACGTATACAATTATTCTTACTGTTGGACTTGTAAGCGCTAACTCTAGCCTTGAAACTAATCTAAACACGATATTCAAAACAACACTATCATAAGTTATTTATGAAAACCTAACCATAACTAAGATCAGATATTTTTACATTGAAGTTTTTCTTTATAATAATCATCACATTTTTCTTTTAGTAAGAGATATTAGATATATACATATAGTTAGATAGTGTATTTTGTCTTACGGAGTGAATTGCGCACTCACGTACAAATCAGTACAAAGTTCACACAGCCGCAGCGGCTAAATCGCATCAATTGCACTTCTATCGCCAAACAAAGCAATAGCTGGTCATTCTGTGACGTAGTAATTCGTCGTTTCCTGAGCTAGACGCGACGATTAGTCCTCTATTTACTTGTCTATCTGCTAGAGCTGGCAGCTGACGGCGGACGCGCCCGACAGACGGGCACCGTTACAATTGCAACACTGACTTAGAAAAACGTTAGCCACGAAACAGCTTGTTCATGCTAATTCGATTCAACGTACATCTAGATTGTTCCATTTACGGTACTTGATTGAAAATCGGTACTTATATTGGATTGCTTCGCTTTAACTCGGACCAATTGCACAATTTCTTGTCATTGAACTGATTTTGTCACGAATGTTCGGATTTTCTTCTATTTACGAAATATCTGAAACAATATTTAGAAGTTTTATACTCATTACTATTGGTTATTATAATTGATGCTTTTAGTTTATTAAAAACATAGCAAAAAGTACTTCATACCTACCTTCAAAATTTCTTTATTAAAGATGTAATATTATCGCACTAAATAATATAAAAAGTATTTAAAGTTCCCACAGAAACAGATATGGTTTAAAAGATCTAATCTTGAGATCATGACCCTCCGAAGATCGCACATGAACTTAGAACCCTGAAGCACATTTAATCGTTCAATAATCTGACAGGCTAAAGAACAATACTCCATAATATCTAATATATTAATGCAATTAATGTAACAAGAATCTAAGAAGACAATTTCATTGAACATAGACTACATATTAGCAGATGACTTAAATGGATTTCTTGGAATTTGTTACATTCTGGTTTGTGATATATTAGAGCTGTTTTTATCATAGGTGTCAAGTTCATAGCTCGTAATGCCAGTTCACTCAGACATCTTTCAACTCACAATGCACTTGATGGTACTTTACCCCTGTCAGAATATTAAATACCCAAGACCTTTCCTCGAACTAGTGTTTCCGTCGAAAACTAATCAACTCACGCCATTATGGAATCAGAGTTGGTCTTTACGTATACTAATATATCTCGGGCACACCTCGGGCGAGAAGAACGTTCGTTCAAGGGGAATTAGCTCAGACAACGCCACAATAGTCCATAATTATGAAATGTGTTGTGATTCCAGCAGGATAGCAATTTTTCTCTGGAGCCGAACAATGCGCGACGGTAATGAAAGGAGTCAATCAGTCGGTGTCTGCGAAATACGCTCGTGTTAATTTATGCTCTGTGCGGGCGCTTACAGCGTACGGCTCACATAAATATGTTAAGCTTTTTCTTATGGGACTAAGGGAGATGAAGTCGCATTGCATCCTTTGATGTCACAGTTACATAATTTGCAAAAGTCATACAAAAAATTAATGGAAACCATTTAAAATGTTCGACGGGACGAGCACGTGTCGGTCACGCGATTCTCGAGACGAGTTTAATGTATTCTGGTCTTAGGTCTCGTAGGAATTTATAGCGAAGGACGTATTATTTACTAGCATTATACGCACAATTTGCGAAGCTGTCGCAAGGGCCGGCTATAATTTCCCGATGGCAGCAGATCCATCAATACATGCCTCGGGCCGCGGCCACTTTCAATTTGTAGGCCGCTACATCGCCGGCAATTACCGGGCGGACGGAAGGTCGATCATCATCGATATATGCGCTTAATAATGCCTAACGACACTTTATAGAGATCTAATATAAAATTTTGAAGATTATTTCATTTACTAAAATGTTTGGCGCACATATGCAACGTTCACAATTATAAAATATGATTTTTTGCACCCATAACTTTTCAAAGTATAATTTCACTCTATTTATGCTTACTACATTATTACGATGGAACTATATATATTGGAAAAGTCCTCTATATTTTATAGGCATATTCTACTAATATTTACGTATCTCAAATAAAATATTGTTTTGTGCTGCAGTTATTTGTAAAAATTCAGTTAATATTTTGATCTTGCAATCACAACCCCGAAGTAGGGTTTTAGAGTAAGTTTAGAGTAGGTTATAGACCAGCGATGACGAAAGTACCCTGCAAAGTGTCTCGTCACTTATGTAGATTATAAAATTTTTCATCATTTTATATAAATCCATTATGTAATCAGTAATAAAACTGGATTGTTTTTAAATTAACGTTAAACACTAAATAAACATAAACAAAAACGAAAATAAATAAAACGACTCTTTCATTTCTTTCATTTATTAACACTTAGGGATAGACCCTGATATGTGTACTACCACGCGTACTGCTCACATTTCGGCACATTATTGTTATAAGTACCAACATTATATTATAATTTATAGAGGAACTGCTAGTTTCACCGTAAAATAAGATTATATTAATAAATTACACAAAGATTACAAAATAATGTTCACAACTTTTTTCCGGAATATTTCATTATAAATAACAAATATGTAATTGTAATTTCCGATCAAGGATTTGCTTCATATTAATTAATATTATTTTCGATATCTAACACTTAAAAAAGTTAAATAGAAACATTTATTAAGGACAAAGAACACACGATGCTTTTGGCATACTTCCTTCCAGGTCTATGGGTGTTGTATTTCAAACGCGATTTATCATTATTATATTTAGCTATTTCGCGTCAGCTATTAAATTGTACATAGTAGATGCTAAAACAATAAGTTATTCTTTAGTTTCAAGACAATCGCAAAACCTCATTTTAAAGAAAGTTGGAAATCTGGAAGAAGAGACATTTCTGATGTTACACATTTTTTATAGTGTTACTACTACTGGCTATATTATTTTATTTTAAAACGTAAAGATAACTAATAAACCTGTTTTTAAAATAAGATTAAGATTTGGTATTAAAAAATAATACTACAGATAGAAGAAAACCAAAGGACACTTAAAATACATTTCTTTCATGTAAAACAGGGTTTAAATGAAAAAAATGTATAGATGGTAACGGAGCATATTAATCGGATAACAACATAATTTAAAGTCTTATTTTCAAATAATTAGAGCAGTAATCGCGAATGCTTTCTTTCTACTGTTACATAAAACTTTATATCAAATAGAATTTTCTACATGACCCTTATATACAATGCTTATTCTAAAAAAATAATTTAATGAACTATAATACATACGCTATAGATACAACTTATACAATAGTGGAATATAAATATATATGCTTACTTCATTTACATACATTAACAACTAAGTATTTTAAATTGTATCACTGGTTTACCGGGTTGTCTATAATAATTTTTACCAAAATACCTACTACGATAAAAAACTAATGTAAAATACATATTTTCTAATAAGATACTTTGACTTTAATTAAAAATAAATGTTTTTTAAATGTAGTAAACGGTGAAAATAGTTTACCTTGCGGAATACAAATTATTAATAATGAAACATTTATGAATAAATAATGCAATAAGTACATTTTTTTATGTGAATTAAAATTTAATGGAATGCAGTATTTGTATGTTTATTTCTTTCAAATTATTCACAGTCATCAATATTTTTTTAACAAAAATCTTTGGTCAATCAATTTTTTAATTCGATGAAGACAACATAAATACTCTGAAGTTTTGAACTCTTAAAATAATGAATATTTATCGTCTATATTAATTATTTATTACAGTGAAAGTTTTCATAATCTGTGCAGGTAACTATTGCTTTAATTGAACTAACTATACAATTAATTTTGGGGTAGGAACCTTCATAATTACCATTACAATGTAAATTTTGCCCTACCTTTATTTGCTTTGAATTATTTTCATAATCTCGACCAATAATTATTTTGAACATATTCGCACGATATTTCAATGCGTTATCCTGATTTCATATTCCTTGCATGATAACTGTAGGAAAGATTGTCATCGCATCACCATAATATATTGCGTTTAGTTAGCAGGTAGTTATTTCAAGTCGTAGGGCTGAGTGTTTTACTTTTTACAGGGGATGTCTCGGTGAAGGGTTGTGTTCCAGCCGCGAGGATTGTGCTGAGGGGTGCGCGGGGGGCGGGTAGGGGCAGTAACGAAGGGGTGCTGCTGGCTTCTGTAGCCATAGATCCGGCGGCAAGCTCAAAGGTTGTGGCCAAGTGGGCCAAGCTCGGCCGCCTAGCGCTAGCAACTGCAATGCTGGTGGCGTTCGCGCCCAGGCTGCACGCTTTTCGGCTTCTTCATCACCTGAACCGGATCCAGCATATAAGCGCAGAGGGGATCGAAGTAATTGTTGCTCCATCAACATCAATTCCATCGGATCTCTGAAATGAAAAATATATTTACGTTATTTTTATTTATATTTAAAGATCCTACATATAATATTGATACAACATCGGGTAGGAATCTTAGGTAGTTTTCCGCATCATAAATTTAGCAGTATAACAAGCACATTCGAACAAATGTTAGAGACAAGATTAAATTTAGATATATTTTATCTGGACTTGTTTCGTAAAAGACACAAAGGAAAAGGAATAATACAAGTATAGGAAGCTATTTTAAGTGATTTTAGAGTGAGCTTATTACTGAGATAGATTCCTCGAAGGCAAAGTTGTGTGAGTTGGACTGTTCGTTAGCTTTCAGCAGCCCGTAACCAATAAAACTGAATTCGCGGAACGACGGCCACCGACGGGCCACGTGTTTTCGCATCTCGTAAACGTTTAATCGTTAAACTGAATTAAAAATTCTATTCAAATCATAATAACTATTAATTTTTCCATCTCGTTAGATGAAGCTTATTTCTCTTCGTACATTGACTTTATGAGTAATAAATAGGTTACAAAAAGTTATATATAACAATGTTAAGGGAATTTCTATAAGGTTTTAAAGGAGTACATGTACATTACGCATTTCTATGAGCGTGAGAAAATTTTAAATAGATCTTCAGTAACACTGATAGTTTCGTCGAAGCATGTTTACGAGTGCTACAGTTAACGAGGCGAAAGTTCCTCCCGGTCCTTTATTGCAGAATGCAGCGTGATCCCTTTATCGGTTCTCGGATGCAAGACCGCCATCGTGTTTCACACTAACCGGCTATTTTCAACACTCTACGAAATATATTAAAATAAGTAACGACTAGTAATTTTAGGGCAGTATAACGATTTGTATAAGAATTGTTATTAAGCGTTTTGAGTTATGAGCGTTAAATAAGCGTGACGATATCTGAGATGAGCGGAGTGGGTACTAAATTGGCATGACATCATGAGATGGCGTGTCGAATTTAATCTATCACCGAAGCCACAGCCCCGGGCGCCGGTCGACCCGTGTATAAAACAGGTAGTATCTATATACTTCGAATTTTGAACTAATGTCTTTAAAACATACTAGGCTGTATTAATGACTCATCAGTATACGTCATAAAAAATATAAATGTAAAAACATTTTGTTATGTTTGGTTATTAAATATTTGCAATGTTTGTAAGCAGTGTGTCTAAAACCATTGTTTAACAATAATCAAAAACTCATTTAACAACGATAAATATTTTACAAAAGATAAGTAGTGCTGTCTTCTGTCGGCTTCACTATCCCTTTAATATTATTAGTTATGTTTATATCCTATACTTAGTTATCCTAAATCGTAAATGCTGTGTTCAACTCGGATATGTTTCGGGTGCTACGGGGGCGTTAATGGTGTATTTATTATGATTTCACTATCAGTCGTAATGGCCAACACTTGCCGACAAATTACAGGGCGGCCGCTCTCGGGATCCGCGCCGCGACCGATGGAGTTATCGATATATCGATACGCATTTTACGATTTGCAGTAATTGATAATGTTTTGACATAAACATTAATTGCTTTTTAACTAAACAGAGAAATATGGAAATGATTATATCATGATAATATTTTTGTTGTTAACTAAGCAAAAATAATCATTTTAAACAGATTTTTTTTTGTTCTCTTTATTTTCAGGCAGTATATTATTGATATTTATTTATTAAGCATATATGCGAGAACAACGTGCAAACATTACAGAATTTTACGTATATTAATATCATAAGTGTTGGAAAATAATTCTGTCTAATTTATCTGGCGGGAGTTGATCTAATTAATTTCGTGTCACTGCAATAACTCTTGACGAGGTGAAACCTTAACGCTTGCAGTTAACAACTTGTCGTTAATAATCTTGTAAAATTACGTCAATTAATCCAGTGATATGTTAAAACAATTTTATTATGAATCAAATTAAAAAATGTTACCCAGAGTTCAGATTAGTGTAACAGCACAAATATTTTAAGGTGTATATTACAGGATTTACAAACTTAGATATAACTTTTTCTGTAACTCATGTTACGTTTTGATATAAAATAACCAACAATAATAAAATATTACAACTTTTTCTAACAAAGAAAAATTTGCAATGTCTGAAAAGGTTTATTAATTATATGCTGTCCTTATACCGAAATATGACCTTATGTTGAAAATAATGATTGTTTAATCGAATAATTAAAAAATAATATTTACATTAAAATACCTTTAGCACTTAAAGCAAAAAGGTCGAACCTGTCAGATCAACTTAGTTAAGTGACAGAAGGAGAGTGGCAATTTACTAGGAGATACTATCAGCGTCCATTGAACTGAATTATAAGTAACTTCTCGCTCACACAGTAGCAACCGACATCGATCTATAGATACAACTATTAATTATTCCACTTTCTAATAGATTCGTTGAAGTAGCACCAGATGTGAATGAACTGTATGTGACTAAGGTGCTTTTCATGTTCATTACTTTTTAGTAAGGCACCGTTGTAGTTACGAAAATTTAATTATTTGTCAACAGTCAAATCAGAGAGTTCCAATAATTATATAAATTGCTATCTAATAAAATCTAAAATATTTAATTCGAACGTACAAGTATATCTAGTCACTTTAGCTTTAAAGCATATATTTGTGAATATCAAAAATTACTTATTTATTAATATTTGAATTCAATATTACCATGAAAACCATTAAAGCTCAATTAGAATATTTTTTTTCAATAATGTATTAAAATGAATAATATATCAAACTCCATTATGCTCGAATCGGTAGCGAGATGAAGGAAGGCTCGTAATTGTGTCGATAACATCTCGAATTAGCCGTCAATCAGTGGAGTGGTGAACTATCAACGCCGGCGATGCTATATCAATTAATCCAAATCGGTAGCCACGTACTGACGTGCACCGAGATTAGATTATTAAAAGGTTCACTAATTCCGCTGATCGCTTCATCTACCGGAGGCGTGACTCAGCCACGAGAGATGGTATTTGTTGTATCATTTCCCAATTCAGTTGCCGCAAGATGCGTTCTTAAGTGCTTTATTTAACTAATAAATCGTTTCAATTGCCAATAAAAGTCTATATTTAAAGACCTTTATAGTTCTGAAGTACTTTATAAGTTTTAAAAAGAATTTCCACAGTGCGAACTAAAATTATCGAGTTGGTGAAGATATAGCATGTTTCGTGTTTACAGCGCACGATGTAAGTCGAACCGGTCGGCCATCGCTCCGACGATGGGCAGTTAATAGAAATGCGCTTTAATTTGTCGTTTAGGGTATAATGAGGAGCGAGCCCTGTGATTACGCGCACCGCCGCCGTCAGCCACGGTCGTTGTTGACGGCCGCTGTTTCCTCACGGTGCACGCGGTCACTTGTCAGATCCTACTACGCTTTGACGTACTCGTAAACGTAATTTCGAGAAAATATCTATCACGATAACTTATTTTACATTACCGATTTTTCATTACATGTATAACATATGTGAATTATCAAAAATAATTGAAAAAAATCTATTCTGGATTAATTATTTCAAATAAGTTTCAAACGCCGAAAAGGCCACTTGGTAAGTAGACCAGAAATTAGCTAGTTTCGTTTGTCACGCATATGACACAAAATGAGTTTTTCTATCATTAAACAATCGAAGTTCGAGAATATTTAGTTAAAATCGAGATGAAAAGGAATGCGACACGAGTGCAAGTAGTAGTGGAATGCATGGGAACGCCCGCCGCGGCCTGCCTCCGGCAAATTCTCGCCTGGCACCGGACGGCACAATTTAAGTATAATGAGTTAAAATCAGAATTACACAAAACATTTCCACGTACGTATTTAAAGTGTAAATATCATTTAATCACTGTCCCATCACTCGAGTCGCTTTTCGCATGTCTGCACGTTTTTATACAAAAGTTATGTTCTCTCATTCCATTTTATATTAAAGTAAGCTTTCAGATTTCAGCATAATAAAATATTTATTTTGAATGACTAAGTTTTTTACGACTGCCAAACGATGGATATATTTTTTATATTATTACTACGATTCGAGATCGCCATATGAACGATAGTATGAACATTTATGTAATATTCATAATCACGTACGTTGTTTGATTAATAATCCATTAAGAACACAACCACAAATATTTTTGCAGAGCTTTAGGAAGCATTAATTTATTTTTTTAATACTTTACACCTATATATTAGGAGGTTCGATAAAAATATTCAGGTACCAAATCAGTACTTCGATCAGCATTGAGTTTCGTATAGGTTGCAATCAGTGGAGGCAGGTTCGATCTTTTATTCATGTTGGTGCCGCACGCCGCACAAATTGCAGGGCGGCCAACCTAATGCCTTTCAACTGTTGCTAATAACCTGCCAATTTATCAAACTTGCCTCCAGCGCAACGATCCCGAACAGTTTTGATGTTACCTTGACTGACATTGTATAAAAGGTGCCAATTACAGAGCATATGGGCTTTTAAATCGCGATGATTAATAGGTTCAAGATTGCTGGATGATAATAAAAGTTCATCGTTTATAATAGATGCGATTATGTAAATCTAACAAGTTGTGAATCATGTCGCGATTTCAAATGAATTATGTCTAAAAGTTAGAAATAGATTCTTGAAAGTTCCAGATATTTTGAGTAGGTAAGCATGTGTTTGTAATAATTAGGTCCTTCTTGGAATAAACAATAAATATTTACTTATACCCCAAAATGTAAATTAAATCGATTCCACTCACCTATCAAAATCAGTTAATCTAGACGAGTCTCTGAATCCTTTTGCGAAGGGATTGGAGTCAATTTTGAGTTTCGTTATCAGCTGATTCTGGTAAGCAGTGACAGCCGTGAACACCGTTTCGGGAAAAACGAAAGTTCTGTGTTGTTCTCTGGTTAAGTCCGTGATAGGACCTCCACCTTCTCGGACTTTTACCAAGTGAATCCTGGGCTGGTATCGGTGCATGGAGTTTAGCACGATCTGTGGAAGAGGGCGATAAATCTGCTATGAAACTAGTGGTTAGCAGTGAGTAAATATTGAGTCTTCATCGTAAAGATGTCTTAAGATACGTTTGTGTGTAACGTTGTCTATACTATTTTTATATTATAAATAATATATGTACAGTGGTTGATAATTTTAATATTTGATGTTAGTTTAATAAAAGTAAGACTAAAGCGTAAAACGAAATTCAAATATCTCTCTATATCTAGTTAAAATTAAAACTGTCGTTACTCGTCCCGCTAAAAGCTTCATCAGCTATTTTTTTAATTGAACAAAATTATCTGGGAATGGTGAATGATTTCAAACTTCAATTTATTCATAATAATGGGTTAATTCCTTAATTCTATGTACCTAAATAAAAACTAAACAATATCTAATGATTGATTAGATGAAATTATATTTAAACAAGTGTTAAAGAAAAGAAAATGCATCAAAGTAGACCCTAAAACATAAATCGAACTTTTTCCATTGAGGATTACATAATACACGTAAGTTCATAGCTGGAATAAAATAACTTACTTGTTGAACACATTTATGTACTCACAATATTATATCTTTACATTTATTTATTTAACACAACATAATATAGAAGTCTAAATCTCTTGCACTTATATTTTATTCATCAAACTACGGTGTTGTTGCCGAATAATCATAACCAACATTATTTCGTCTAAAAATAGCAATAATATGTCAACGAATGATTGACAGTTTTAGATTGTTATTTAACGTTTATGCTTTTGTATCGAAGACAACAATGTATAAAATAGTAAATAGTGAACTTCGCACATCTTATACAAGACAGATGTATGGAATGGCACAACGGGCGCACCAATATGCAAATACAGTCATTAGGTTCACCGCAGACACGCTTGCCATTAGACAATTAGCTACAATATAGCTACATTGTATTTTATGATATCGTTGCAAACCCAACGGACATCGACGACATCGCATCTTAGTATATAAGTAGTATATAGAGTTTATTGCTGTTTTCAATATAATATTATATTCACAGATCTGAAGAATTAAATTATTCTCTTAAACAATATGTTCAATTTGACTGATAATGGTGCTTTTATCCATTAAATTATTTGCATCCTCATGACAACGGTACTTCAATTAATTATCTATTAGAAGTGATGTTTATTAGGGAAAAAACAAGTATTCCTTGAATTGCACCATTAAAACATACTGAACCCGTAAACTTTGCAGTTAATTGAGTTTTACAGATGTCCCAAAGAGTAATTATCTTTCTAAAAGACCACCACAGATAAGAAATGTTGAATAAAAAATATCAATGCTAGGTATACCGGCTACTATATGAATGAAATATTATTAATATACATATTTAAGATATTGAATAGTTATATACATATATTTTTCATAATTTTAAATTCTTAGAAAACGGAATGGAAAGCTTTAATTCGTCACGTCATGCCCATGTAGTTACTCCACAAATTAAGAGAATAATTTAAGTTGGGCAATCCCAACCTCAACATACGCAAGTCCCTTGTTAATTAATTCATTAAAACGGTGCGTTATCTAGTATTATAATGATTGTGTCGGCGATTTCTCATCACATTACATTGTCGGTAATTAATTTGTTGGCCTGTGTTGTAGCCGATGTGACGCGGTGATAGTCTTCGTGTCGGCAAATTGCTCCAACTTGCCGACACTGACGAGATAATTAACTTTTGTTAATTAAATAATTTGAATACATTATTAGGGTTAGTATTAGGTATTTTCTATTTAACAATTTATACGAAGAAGTTTATTACAGTAACAACGTCTATTATTGGCCTTTGTAAGATAGACAATATTAGTAAATATTTTGTCTGTGTTTAAGTCGATTTGATAAAAAGTTATTACCAACATTATTAGATAAAAATCAAATTTTATACTTAAAATGGAAGAGACGTCTACTACCTACTTAAATATGTTATAAGTAACCTTGATACTGGTTTGATTATATTATTTGTGTATAAGGAAGCATCTGATATATTTAACTCGGGATTCTTTATCTAAAAAGGCGGAACAGAAATTATTTGATGCGAATAATTGAACAATACATAATAATTCAATAATAAAGTATCTTCATACAAATTAATTCATATGGTATTTTTTCTAAATTTTAAGAGTTCATTTAAAAACTATAAAGCTCTTATTGTCTTCTTCGGCTATTTGTAAAATCAGCCTTGTGAATATAGTCATACCTATATTACCGTTAGACAATTTTATATGGGTAAAAAAATGCTTACACAAAAATACAATTTAATGATAATATATATATATATTTATAGACAAATTGATATTGTTACTGAGAGGATTCGACTTCCATGTAACCTTCGGTGAAATCAAAGATCCTTGGGCGTGGCTGGCGTCATTAGCTCGCCTCTAATTTTCACACCTGCGCCCGAGCTTTAATGAATTATGTCCGAGAACCCAGCCCAATAACACTCTCTGATAATTACTACCCACGATTTGATGATAACAATTAATTAGTTCTAATCCTCAGTGTTTCTATTTCAGTTTCTCATTCACGGCATTAATCGACTTATTATATTTAATACTTGGATATAACTGCGTACGCTAGTTCCTACTTGTATGAGATAAGTGAAGTACTCATTTTATGACATTTAGAATATTAACATATTGAATCCAGAATAGAAACAGCTACCATGATGGATGAATTTGGATGTAAGACGATTTAGGTAACCATTCTATCAAAATATTCCATTGTTCATATAAGAAAGGAAAAAAATAATAAAAAATAAGTATATAATAAACATTTGCGGTTTGCCTAAAATGTTAAATAAGAGAATAATTTTACTAGAACAAAAGCAACTTAGCCCACGCTTAGTACGAATCGTCGAAAGTGGTATAATTAATCGATAGTCGTAAATCATTCGTGTGTATAGCGCAGATGACTTATTTGTCTTTAATAAAACAGACTAAAGAAATAGTTGCAGGTGATAAAAAATCATAATAAATGATAAAGGAAGACATCTACCCACTTGCCATTTTAACATTAATTTATAGCCGTATTGATTTATAACCCACACTGATCACTCAAATAGCGTTCACTAATCTTAATTTATAGATCACGTAAAGATTAGACTTAATGACTCAAATTAAACTCATAGAAAAGTACCGGACAAGCACTAATGTGGTTCACTATTTGAACATTTAAATTATAATAAAACATACATATAATTGGGTAAATTTTTAAAATTCAATAATCAATTAGGTGGTTTCTCTAAGTTCTATATATTCAACAAAAATTAAAGCCATTAGCCTAAAGTTAATAAGTATGGTTTAAACAATTTATATCTCTACTAACGAACCCGATAGACGTTGTCCTATACAACCGTCTCGAAAAAAAAATTTAATGTTTGGACCAAATTGTGAATCTAAACCATTCTTGAATCCCCTTAAATACACACAATTCATGAAAATCGATGCAGCCGTTTAGCGGGAGTTTAGTGAGAAAGAAACGGACAAAAGAAATATATATACTCGTATATATGTATACATGTAGTTTAAGTTATCGACAATTGTATATATCAATAATCCATTTTGAAAGTTCATACTGAATAGATATTGTCAAACCCTACATTTTACTTTTTGTGGTTTTATTATCTATTTATGTAATTTTGAATTGATTTTAATCATCGGATAAAGAATATATACATTTCCAATAACATTATGTAATTATTTATGCTACAGTATGGAACCAGAGCTAATAGACGATGTAGTTGAAAGCTGTGCTTATACCATTTCTGCATCTACGGAGGCGACGACACGGATGGCGTGGAGGGATGTACAGCCTCGCCCCTAACGTTAACTTGCAAATGATATTAATCTTTAATATCTAAGAGTTAAGATAATATATGGCTTGCAAGTGAGAGCGATATATAGATTATACTTGCGGTGGGGAGGCGTTGGGAGGTTCGTGGGGAGGAGCGGAATGGCGGCCGCAGGGGGACAGATGGTTCCAGACCGGCAAACGAGGCGGACGTCTATAAACTTCAACGGTGATACTATTTAAATCTTTAACTTACTTAAGGTTACCACCGTACCGTACAAAAGCTTTCTTCTTCAGATTAAATGTTCTCTATAAACGTTTATGACTAATAAATAGACTTTAATAATCACACAAAGAATAATATATGAATATACAGAATGTTTGGGGACTGCTCCCGAAAACGAAGACAGGTGACGGAAAGAAAATCGATTCTGACTAAAAAAAGACAAAATTTTTACAAATTTTATTAGCATTATTTACGCTCCATCTTGTAAGACACAGCTAAATGAAACGATAGTTTTATAAAAAATACATTATTTTACTAAAAAAACCAGCAATGAAGCAAGATAACAAAAACAGCTGGACTAACACGATGGAGCGAAATAACACTAATAAAACCTTTTAAAAATATGATTTTTTTAGTCAGGATCGAATTTTATTCCGTCCCTTCATCAAAGGTGTCATTATTACTATCACCTGTCTCCGTTTTTGGGAGCAGTCCCCAAAGTCCCTGTATATAGATATAAATAAAGGGTTGTGATTGAGAGCTGTATATTTAAAAGGTTTATCTTTATATGTATATAAATCTTCTCCTAAACGCCTGGACAGAAATTGGTGAATTTTGTGTGTTTGAGTGGATTCGAAATTAGTTTAGATTAAGAAAAAAGTTTGAAATTGTTGTATTCAAGACTGGCTCAGGGCGACTTCTGACGGGTAAAACTGATAATATAATCCTTATAAAAGTCGTAGAATAATAGTTATTTCGAACATTATGTTTAATGAAACTAACGGCTCCTAAGGCAATTATTTATTCACTATTTAGTCAATAATATTTAACCAATGAATTCAAGTAGCATACAGTAGTGCTAGAAGGAATTTAATATATTCATCAAAACACTGTTTAAATACTTGCCTTAAATTTTAATACAGGTTTAATTAAAATGAAATATTCTGACAGCTATTAATAATGCCAACGACGAATATCTTATGGTAACATCGCCAAATACAGGTTTTTGATTAAAACACATAGTAAGATTTCTATTAATTGACAAAACATAGTGTCAAAGGTTATCTCATGTACACTTTTTTTAGAAGAAGCATGGACAGAGATAATTGAAAAATTATGCCTTCTAGTAACTGCATAGCCATGTGACAGTTGAAAAAGCTTGATTAATAGGTATAGGTATATTGAATAATATATCTCTACTAATCATTTAAAACAGGGAAATAAAGTGTTTATATGACTACATATTAATAAAAAACGAAACCGTCAAACGTTTGGTTGGTACCTAGTTTAGTGGTAGTAACCTGAAAATAGCGGTTTTTCACTTAACATTTTCATAAGCATAGGTCTCTGCGTTATATAGTTCTACCTAAAAATATTTATTATACCTATAATTGTTTTTCTACCTTATACCTAATCCTTGAAGCGTCTTGACTGATTATAACATGACTTATAGACTGCGTTTATAATAGTAACCATTAAAATAACAATAACCACGCAAAAGATTAAAAGACAAAACACTTCATCCGAAAACGAATTTATTGGCCAGTGATAAAAAGTATTAAACATATTGTTTTTAGACGCGTGAAACCGTTACGCATTTCTAATAATCAACAATACTTTTTTTTTCTGTGGACAAGGTAGGGTGGATTGATTTTAAAATACAGTACGTAAATGAGAACAAAACAGTGAGATGTCAGTCCGGTCGGCAGCATGGAGCGGGTTGATGTAAGCCTTGTCGATATTTCGATTAGCGCGCGAGGCCTCGGATTACGGCGGATTGTCGCCTCCGCGGCGCAGCGACAAATTGCCTCATTTGTACCTACCACCTACCTACCGCCGAGTACCGACCGCGTTCCAACTGTAACGAACACATCCTTTGCTACACCGTAGTGCTTTACTTTATTTAATGTCCAAAGACTAAGGAACACATTAGCATTGCATTCTCTGAAGTACGTAATGGATATTTACATAAATAATTATATGGAATTAATATAAAGTCGTCTGCTTACTTTGATATCTAAATATGCACATATTACGAAATTGAGTTGAATGTACACAGTTATACAGGTATCTATTGTATATAATATTTTTGACATTCTATCTTTTGGTATGTGAAAACATGGACTACAAAATCTGTTATTACAACATTACGTGTAGATAAGGTGGAACGTCTAGGTCCAAAAAATAAAGTTCCAAATGCGATTACTCAATATGCTAAAAACTGCGTCTAATAGTTTCTTATAGTTATGAGTATTATCTCCCTGTAGGATTTTATTACATTAATTGTCGATAATCTCGAATAAAATCAACAGAAATATCTATTAATAATCGTATTATCGTGTGTATACTATGTATGATATTATATCTGCTATAAAATTTGTTGAGCAGTTCAACAGATAACTCCTATCACACAAATAAACAAAAAATAACACTCTTTTTAATATTAGTACTAAAGAATCGCGGTAATTACAGAAAACATCAAAAAATATTTGCTTGTAGGTACTTGACTTTCTGTATTGTCGTAAATATTATAATAACCTGAAGTAAATCTTGTTAAACAAAAATAATTTAGCAATATTTATTTATATGTGAAGATACTTAATAATTATTGATCATGTCATCTTACTTAGAACTTTCTCACGACTTTATAAATTTGTGTACCGTAAAATGTAAAGATTAAA
Source organism: Hebomoia glaucippe (assembly GCA_025727935.1). NCBI lineage: Eukaryota > Metazoa > Arthropoda > Insecta > Lepidoptera > Pieridae > Hebomoia > Hebomoia glaucippe. Next base: position 8,737,666 of record JAOSYY010000014.1, read on the forward strand.
AAATTATACATTCGATGTTAAGATTTAATTTACTATCCAATTCTATGTTACCCGCAGGCGAAAACGATCATGAAAAGTAAATCTGTAGTCGCCTCCAGCGTATATCTATATAAATATTAACATTGATTAATACAACTTAATCGCCGATAACGAATCTATCCGTGTTACGAAATCGACTCGACGCCATAACTTTATGATTTAGTGATCACAAAAACAAATATTGATATTTAATGAACGCATGATATAACCGAGAGTTCCGTATATAAATGTTAATATAGTTCGGACTGTCACTTAAAGAGTGAAATAATGGATTTATTTATGCAAACACCGTGTCCATTCAATATTATGAGATGTCAACAGGGCCGAAGCTGGACGTGGGCGATGAACAGGCGAGCTCTAAATGTGTTCATTTTAATATTTTTACGACGCTTTTATTCAAAACAGTTCAACGTCGTTTGATCCGTAAACTTCAAACTGTTGTATCTTATTGTAATTTAGTAATTATTTCTCAAATGCCTATTAGTTTATCAAATAATGATTTTAACATCATTATTATGCAATTGAATTCAGTTCTTTATTGAGTACAAATAGTTTATAAGTAAAGATTGATTTTGGTTGTAGTTGGCGTTTTAACATTCGGAACTGTAATAAGAATTCCAATAATCTAGCAAGTATTAATGATAATTTACGATATGTAAAACATAGGTAATTAGTGTTGCTAAAAATATATTATATAGTACACAAGTACTTAAATACAATTAAATATATTTTTTTGGTTGGCCCTCTATATTTATATTATTTTCTCTGTGAATGAAGGAACAATATTTTCAAAGCAGTATAGTATAAATTTATTACTTAATTCTACAGTTGCACGTGAATGTCCCCTTATAGCTCGAGGGTTAAGTCAACAGACGCCTTATACGATGAGATACGACGTCTTAAAAAAGCGGATTTCTTGGCATTTTCATTAGTTATCCGTTGGACAAAAGTCCCTTTTTATAGTGAGAATACTTAATATCCATAAACATACAAATATGATTCGTTCAATACGTTATGACGGCACAATGTAACTGCGAAGATACAAAATTATATATATTTATAGATTACATGCAACCGTTTATTGACTTTTAGATGTAAAATATTATTATATGTCGAGGAAATATTCGTTTTATTACTTCTTAATGTCAAGGTGGCAGTCTGTTAATTTTTTGTTTTATCTATGACAGGTTATTAATAAAAAATAAAATGTTGATAAAATTATATTTGGTTTTCATATTGTGCCGAAACAATGCTTAATACTGACATATTCATTTTCAATATACTTTTCTTACATTATGATTAAAACCACAATACTCTAACTACTATAATTCTATTAGGCTGTCTGTACATAATAATACTTTATTTTTATAAAAGCATATGATTCTATACGATAAAATGACACGTCAGTAGTGATACTAATTATGTAGTAGATTTATTTTATATACGAGTATGTATTTGATATATCGTTGGAAGCAAATGTTATAAACATTATAAGACATAGTAAAAAAAATCTTAAAAATTCGCTCATTAGTTTTCTATAATTTAGACGAGATAAATATATCATCTACACTGATGATTAAACAACTATCTTTGAACACCATTAATATGCATGAGATGTTGATATGACACGTTATGATAAATAATACTTCTAGATTTTTAGACATTTATCAAGTAGCTATATTTTATTCATATGAACTTCCACGTCAATAGATTTTTATTAAACTATGAAGCTGTATAGATAGTGAAATAAACCAGTTTTATACGTAATATTAATTAAAAAAATAAAATTCGTAGATATAAGTGTTCTAACAACATATGCGTTTAAAAATGAGACAAAAAATAAAAAAAATACGAAGGAAGAACAAAAATCACATATGGCAACAAAATTAAAGTGAAGAATTTGATGTCGCTCACCGTATTCTGTCGAGTCTAAGATCATTACAATGTTTGATTAATACACCACGTCTTATCAATGGCATCGCGTCATAAAGATAGTCAGCGCACATAACTCTGCTAAATGAACTCAGCTTCACGACCACCAAAATGCATTTGCATACAATGGATCGAACTACCGGGTTTTTTAAAAATAAACCACATTCCAACAAGCAATCGGACACGAATAGAAAAATCTATTGCATAATACCTGTGTAAATATTTACTGTAATCGCTTGTTTGCAGTAAATAATACGAAAAAACAATATGCAATAACTCCGTCCAACTTTCAATACGGCCAATTTACTTCGACGAGCAGTTGCCCATAAAAATACTGACATGAGTTTCCAAGCGGACGTGTTTGCTTAGAAACGATTTCTATCGGTAATAATTATCAGGTAAGAGTGATTTGCAGGCGAGGTTTTAGTTGCTAAGTAACGAGACAAAGATTTTCCTCTAGAGCTTCATAAAGTTGAGGATTTAGTGATCGCCTGCCGACAACGGAGGTGACAACAGACTGAGTCGTAAACATTCTGACGCGCGCCTTCAAAACAAACAAACATTATGTAAATCGTGCGTAAAGAATTTTCGTTCAACCACTGACACTACAAGCGAGAATCTTAAATTATAATATGTATGAGTGTCAAAGAGAAACTCTTCATGATTATTTAAAACAAAAATACCAATTGTCACTAAAACCCAAGATGTATCGGAAATATTTTAATGTTCGAACTTGTTCAAGCTTCAAGAGCCTACTATAATAAACGTTTTTAAATATTCAAAGATATTTTAGAATATAATAAAAACTTTCGAGCGAATAAAAATAAATGTTTAACATTATATCTTTACAATAACCTCAGCTGAATTACGCTTCTCTGACTAAAAGCTGTATTTATTACGATACTAGCAATTTTAGTTTTAGTAAAGTCATAAAGTAGAATGGATACAAATTGGTGTATTCGAGTTACTTCTAGGCATTAGCTGTTATTAGGCACCATTCCATTTTTAAATAATATGACTTTACACCTTTAGTCAAGGCGTGCGGGTAATAATGTACCATCAGTTATATTAGAAAAGCTTGGTGGTTCATTACTCTCTACTCGTGTGTCCATGAGGGCACGGTACTTTGTTACCACAGACTTATCTTCAACATTTATTACTATTATTTTATGATTATTTTCCAAGTGAAAATAGAAAAATATAATTTATACTGTCTATGGTTTCAAATTGTTTCGTAGTTTATAATCTTATTAGTAGTTCAAATCTAGCAATCATCAGCACTTTGTTTACGCTTAAATAATCTTTGAAAGGGCCTTTAATTAAATATTTCATGTAAGTTTGCACCTGTTATAACATTTGTTATGATTTACAACGCTCGCCGCGACCGGCGCGCCCGCTCGTAGGCTGCCATTAATATTGTTTACAACTCTTAATTGTGACAGTAATATCCTACTTTTAATCTAATTTTAGAAACTTTCTATCAAAAAATATAGCTTAAAATAATTTGCATAATTCGAATTTATCGTCAAAATACATCGTTTTTTTTGTAATTAGGACATTGTTCTATTTTTATTTCAATACTACGTTAGTGAATTTTGAATTTTATTAAATTCATCAATATTTTACTTAACCATTGTCCAAACCAGGGGGGCATAAACTTCAAGACAACATTGTTGTCTAATCGTCCATCGTGTTGAACCTAAAATGTTAAATACTTAACGAGTTGCAGTTAAGTTTTTGAAATACGACCTGTGTCGAAGTGATGTAGCTTTAGGTGATTGTAATGAGCTGTAATATTTATATGAGTGTTTGCTCATGAGGTGTATTTAATTGGTGTAGGTGCAGCGGCGAGGCCCGCATGCGTCCGCGCCGCAGGACACCGGCAGGCACCAAATAACTTATTAATTTATATATACTTACGCTACTAACTGAAATCACCTGTCTGCATTTGTTTTTATAACCTCAATGTTCGTGCAAGTTAACGACGTAAAAATATCAACAGTAATTAAAAACGCAAACGTTCGAGAATTGATGTTTGCGCTCGTTTATTAAGAAAAGGAACGGACGCGTTGAGCGTTTTATTAATTTGAATAATATTATATTGTATTTAATGGTTGGGCTTCTATGCGATTAAATTAATCAAAAAATCAAGTTTGCTAAATGTTTTAAGCTATAGGTGATTTAAATTCGCAGAAATGACATTTAATTATTTCAAATATTTTATATGTACATACGCAGCTACTGCATATTAAAATGTGTATACGTGATACTTGACCAATAGAACCTATTTAATTTTACAAGGCTCTTTTGATAATATCCTACTATGAATTTTAAAATGGATCGGAACATTTGAGAAATCCTTACTAGTATTAGTTACTAAGAGATAAATACAGTCATATATAAACAGTAGGTATCAAAATTTAATAATAGAACGAACTAAAGAAAATATTATAAATTGTGATAGTTTATTTACTCGAAATATGATTTTAATTACAGCTCAAACGCGATTCGTACGTATTCTATTACATACTTTTAACAATATTAATTATTTTAATAAACCGTCAAAAAGCCGCTCATAAATCATCGTGAACATTCGTCATTAGTATCAAACAAACCAACAATTTACATATATCCATTAATTAAAAATATATTCCGAAACGCCTTATCCATTTTACACAAAGAATTAGCTATCCACACACATCATGTTTCATACGAAGTACGAATGAAAAAGTGGATTAACCCAACAAAAGCTGCCTCAATCCCAGTAAACGAACTTTATCGTATCGCGTAACTTACGAACAAATAAATGTCAACGCCACTCATGCCTATTTTACTGTGCTTTGATATATTTTATAACTTAACATCTATAAGCTTTATGTTATAAAAAATATATACTTTAACATGACCGTAAATTATCATTGTTTTACTTTGTCTATAAACTATGTTTTACAGAATTATAGAAGACTTATTAAGCAGCAAAGTTTAGCGCCATATAACTCCATAATTAAAAGCATAGCATAGGGTTAACTGATTACAAGGTTCTTGAATGCGCCAATTATTTTTGTTATTCGAATACAGGTAGTTGAATCGCGGCTGATGATTAATTCGTCGGTTTCATGGAGTTTTTGTTCCACAATTAGGCGCTATCCGCACGCGCGTGAGCGGTTGCGTGGCCGATTCGTTGTTCAAGTATACACGAGTGACCTACACCACTTCCGGGTTAAATAATTTATTGTTTATTAGACGTTTTTATATATTTTGGTAAGGCTCACTCGGTTTGTAAGACACATCATGAACAAAAACAAAGAATTCTCATTAAAATTTTAATATTATGTCCGTTTGCGTGTTCCACATTAAAATGCTAATAAAGATTGGATTAACAATTTGAAGTTCATTACAATCTTGAGGTATTTCAATTAAGAAAATTTAATTTGTTGTTGTTCCATAACAACGGATAAAACGGCTATGATTGTTGGCATTATGGGAAAGCTAATTAGGGCTAGGCGCGTTTTTCGTCAGAGTTGGTCCATCCATCACCGAACCACGCCCTACCTGTTCCGGCTGGCTGCCCTCTAGTTTCTCGCACCACTTTAAAATTCTTTTACAATTGGACTAATTACAGTCTCAAGTTAAAAATATTATAATCAATAAAAACTATTTTTACCTTAATCTATTGTAAGATCGTAACTGAAAAATCGCGTCTAAAATATTATGTGATAAAGACAAAACTTTCTTGTTGTTCTTCGGTCGAATAAGTCTTATTGAATTAAGAGATTCCTCGAAAAGTTTAGTTATTACTCTTAAGTAATACCGTTTGTGCTAGATATTAAATTTGTAAGAGTTTAAATAATAATTTAGTGTTCTCAACTACAATATTAATATTGCTGGTAGCTATAAACAAATAAATATTATTTAGTAATAAAGATTGAAGATTAACCTTTAATATACACGTTGCAATATTTAATGCAAAATATCACATAATTATTACTAACCATTATTAAATATCGACCAGTTCAAGCAATAAAACGTACTGACAACTGACAAAATGCTAACCAAAGATATTATGTAAACAAACGGTTGTCCGATGAAAACAATTAATAGCAATACTGTGATAATATCGCAACTTTTTGTTTGTGCTATTCTGTAGCTATATGTGTAAGGGTCTGTTTACAGTGACATTTGCAACGTATCGGCACCTGCAAGAGGCGGTGTAGGCGAGTAGTTCTGAGCCGGCTGTCGCAGGGCGACATGTGCTACTAATTTGTTGGCAACAACGCACTCATTACGCTGGAGCCCGCGACGCCCGAGGTGTCTGCGACACTAGTAATTTCACTCGTAATTCTATAAAATTGCCACACGCATAAGGAAGTCCTCCATGAGATATCTTGAAGTGTCAACGTTTATGTAAACGCGATGCAAAATATGTTCTTGCGTTTATCTCGCTGTGTGTCATTTTGGTGTGTACGAGTATAGTTCTGGAAACCGCAGTTAATAAAGGACAGCAAAGATGCAAGGTGAAATGCGTTTATATTAATGTTATCGTCAAGTATGAACTCTTCGATAGTAGAGAAGTTTTGTCCACTTAAATATTTGTACTTTATTCTCTACCTAAAAGCTTATATATTATTTTACTATTATTTTTTCATCAATTATCCAAAGTTGCTTATTGCTCTTAGTCTTAAGAAAAATATATGTAAAGCAAATGTATGTATTAGCAAAGGATACCTACTAGAAACAGCGATCGGAATTTAGAGTGTTTCTCAAAGCATCCATGCTTCCTTTAAATTCTAAATGTGCATACCTGTCCATTTTTGTCCATTTCATTATTGGTGAGCTTGACTTTCTCGAAGGAGACGACTTGCTTGCGCAACTGGTCGCCTGAAAAGGGTGAATCCGGGTGTGGATAGAGCCGCGCGGGCGCGGGCGGGTCCGCTTTGCCCGCGACAAGCCACGACGAGCGGTGGTACGCGTAGCGATAGCGCTTTCCGTCCACAGGCACGACGTCTAGCAGCACCGCGTAGCGGGCTTCCGCGCGGCACCCCGTGAAGGACACGCGTACCGTTGGGAACATGCGTCTGCGTGCAAAACAAAGAGACACATTAAATCTATCCTATATGTATGAGAAATATCACTGACTTCAGAAGAGCTACGAAACAGTACACCCGATTTACTAGTGATTAGTTACTAATTCCACCACGTAGACACGAACTAAGGGAATTTATACAGAATGCAAGAAACCGAGATATATTTTTTTAACTTCAATTAATTATAAAGTGAATTTATACATTTCAATACACAATTTAAATTTTAATACATTCCGGTGATTCAAGCCAAGCCACAGATACCTGTTAAAAATTAATGAAAATAAGACACATTGCAACATTATGAAACAAAACACATGGTACTATAAAAATAATGTATCTCATCAAAAATCTAAAAATTAAGCAACGAACGGTGACTTGTATAATTACAGGGTGAAACGCGAACTAGGAAATCAAACAAATATGATGTATTCGATTTTAATGCACCCCTAAATGGACCGAAGCGCTTCCTGCCGGCCGACGGCGATAACATCTCACCGCCGGTTATTTATAATGTTACCATTTTTTTTATTATAAACGGCACTCTTATAATTTCGAAGGCTAAACAAGCAATCATAGATAAGATAACGCCTCTAATTTGTTCGTTCACTTCCATAATTAGACATTTTGATACAAACCACCGACTAGGTTCCACGATTAGTATAGCAATTCGATAAAACTAGTATACTGTATCATAAAAAGCAGGAGTGAAAGCAAGAATTATTAACGTCCATAAAACACGGACGCAGTGTCAACCTTCCAATAAGTGTAATAATAAATGCGAGAAACCTATAAAATTCTCGAAGGCAGAACCTTAACGCGACGATAAGGCACGGTGTATTGTTAGTATCGTTGAGGTGAGCGGTCATAAATAAATCGTATTAAGGAGTGTTTTGAATGTTGATCCGTATCGTTGGCGCGGGAGATGTGCCCGTCGACAATAAGTCGCTGTCAGGCGCGTTTATGAGTGTGTCGTTAAGCGGTGTCGCCGGTCGCGGCCATGCGCCACCCAGTGAGGCCTTCTAATGAGCTACATCCATCACACGCTGCAATCGATCGCGATTTGAACGCCACAAACAATTCAGCCTTTGATTAAGTGAACTGCAAATTTAACAAATTTCTCAAACATACTGAGAATGCAATTATAACAAATAGTATTTAAACTTACTAAAAAATCATATAATTTTAAATTAGTTTTATGAATAATTGTCTTATGAGAAGTTCCATAAAATAATAAATCAAAATAAAACTAAACCTGTATCTACACGAAAACAAATCTTCAATGATATACTTTTCATTAAGTAATTAGCCTTTGCATGCCAGCAGTTAAATAAAAATTACACATTTTACGGATATTAAAGTCAATAAACCTGTTGTCAGTCGAACACGGGTATACTTTGTAATATCATTAACATAATTCATTAATAAAAACGTTACACGATTTCTACTGATAAACATTATAAATATTATAGAACGGTAGTTTGTTTCTCTACTAGTCTCAGCGCAGGCGAAATAGGTACGGAATTAATTAGGCCATAGTAATTTCGAAGTGTAGGAAATTCGAAATGAATACAAAAATAATCATTCTATAGGATTATTGTCATTACACTCTACACCTAGAATTGTCCCAACTGTTCGCATTAGCTTACCTATAACCTGTGCCTACGTGAATTCATTCCACAGTTGGCAAATGGATGATCAAGATAATTGACCTTAACAATAAAGTGAACTCAATAAAAATTATTCGTGTGTAACAGTCAAGAATAAGAAATTACAGTATTTAAAAAGGTGCTTACACGAAGAGCCTGATTAATAATTACAACAACGGACAAGAGACTAGTTAAATAAGCCCATAAAAGTCTGGTCTTTCACTGCGCCTAAAGTAAATTATTTATATTTGAACATATATATACAATGTTTGTGAAGCGAAACCACAACGTTGTGACAAATAGGCAGCATAAGGGATATAATTTGTTGTAATAGACACAAATTATATGTAACCACTTCCGGAATGAGGCGACAAATTACCGCTTATTCAGCTTTTCTTATAGACATGTCGTTCTTAGCCATGACAAAACAAAATGTTGTCATACTCTTTGGATCGGATATTCCCTGGAATAGAATTTTTATTTTTGGACAAAATGATCTATTGCGATTATACAATAGTCATGTAAAATAATACCAATCGTAACGTTTAATCTTATTTAACCATTATAATATTCATGTAATTATATAAATATATAATTTGAATCGAATGCAACTTCTTTAAAATTAATGTGAAATTTATAAGTCTCAATACAATTTTTTAACCAGAGTGCATAGTCAGTAGTGCGTAACGAATGTCAACATTCAATACATTCATTTTATTTTTCGTAATGATGATTATCAATAGACAAGTTTAACAAAGCTTGTTTAGACACTTATTATTCATGCAGCCAAATGTCAGACAGTAGCAGATGTTAAGAAAACAAACTCGTGTCATGTATTGCCGTGAAACTCATTTACAGTGATTCATTGATCGCTTTGAATTAATAGCGACATGGGTATTTTACCTAACATCTGTTGAAGATAAATAAAATAATCGTTTTGAAAAGTACTGGTAATAATAAGATATTATTTATTTTTCAATTCAATTAAAACTAGATAGATTCAGAAATCATTTTATATTAACTTTACTTAGTAACTGTCTGTATCGTGAAGTATCTATGCTTAAATAAATAATTCAGTTAAATTGAAACATTCACAGAAAGTCACTGATGACAATATTATAAAAGAGAGTCGTTAAAAAGCAACTTGTACAAGTTAGTCCTCGTACAGAGCTATTAATACTTGACATAGAAATATCATGGTACGTTAATAAAGTATCGCGAATATATTCATCAGTTATTTTACGCTAGTCGATTACGTAACGTAGTTACATGGCTTATTATATTAGAAGCATGACTGGTTTCCATGAAATGTCATCCAGTTTGCGGACAGAACTCGCACGCAACTCTATACTCAGCTCACGTTTACGATCTCCCCATTTACACTTAATAATGAAATGACTGTGACCTTTCGATAATGGTAATTACACATCTACTAGAGTTATCATCACAGCGTAATATTAAAATTCTTGAAGTGGACCGTGCGCATTAAATATATAATGTGTGCAAATTTAATTGGGAATTAATGTCAAATTGTGGCACGTGCGGTGTCAACTGTGACAATCTCGCATTGTGTTACATCGCCGTTCGCCACGTGGCCCTACATGATACTAGACTAATCTCCCTATTCTCGATAAAGTATCAAATTACAAGTAACCAATAAACAACGATTCGAGATACAGTTGCCTCTATTCTATTACCAGTTGGAATCCAGCCGTTTGATATATTATAACACCTATTGGTAGCCAGTTGAGTGTTGGAGTGGTTTAAAAAAATCAAAGTAGCTATTTACTTCACGGCCGTCACGCAAACTGTCAGCCCGTCATTTTAATAGCAGCTCCAAATATGCGAATTGACGCTTGATACGTTTTGTCGTCTCGGTCTCTCGAGTAATCGTGCGAAATGGAGCTCTCATTTTATTATTAACAAAAGGGTCCTCGACTTGAGATCTTTTTTCATCGTCCCCGGCGACGGTGACTAACGTTCCGTTTTCGTAAAATAAATAATTATTAATAAAAACAAAGTTAAGTCCATTATTCGACCAATAAACTTTTTTATTGATTGCGTGAATGACGGGTGATTAATTTCTTGGAGAATTGTGAGCAGTCTGAGGTTTGATTGAAGACAAGCTCTTTATCAGTAGCCTTTAAATTTTACAGTATCATCGCACATGAAAAATAATGGAGACATAAATATTGTGAAAAGTGACGTTTTGTTAACGACCTCAGCGCAATGTGTATAAAGAAGCCACGCAGCGGGGCGCCGCGCTATGGGCCAGCCAATGCTTGTCTAATTAAAAATCTCTCTTTGTTTTTCCCTCAAGATTGTAGTTATGCGAGAAGTATTAAATTATTTATACACTATTAATGGTAATGCTACATTAACATCCTAACCGGATACCCTCAACACTCTTACTATTTATGTTATTGGAGTGTTGTATAGCAAATAAAATTGGAATTAGGAACTATTTATCAAAGCTTTATATAGAACAGTAATAGAATACTAGAGTAGAGGTAACCTATAGGATCCTTGCTGTTGTAATATTATTAATAAAGAAGACTAAGGTTTGAAGTTTGTATTTTGTACCTAAAATTTCATACCAATTTAACACCTTCTTTTAAAAATATCGAAAATTTTGCTTCTACCTATACAACTAAAGATAAAATTTTAATGATTTAATTAGGCTTCAGTTGACTGGTTTAGTTAGTCAATACCAATCAACGCTACTTAACAAAGGTACCTACCTAAAAATTATTTCAGTTATTTAAATAAATATACTACTAATTAATCAACTGAAATGATTTGAAAAAGGTATTTTACTAATATAAAAGACGAAACAATTATTTAATGTAAAATACTATCCATGATTTTATTTTTTTTTTTTTGTAATATTTACGTTGTTTTAAAACTATTACTGTCTTATTCACAAAAATATAATTTAAGGCAGACTAGAGCTACACAAACACTCATTAGGTTTGTGATTTTTTTTCTAAACATGAGAGTATATTGACAAGGCGACGCCGTATTCCTCCTAGCACGTAATATCTCTGTATGTAAAAACTTACAATAAATCAAACGCAATTAACATTCATATATCTAATCTGTTAATTAAAAGAGTACCATCGGGCGAAGCTTCAAACGAACGCATTTTTGACATTAGTAGTCATAAACGATTTCCGATAAAGACATAACACTAATTAATGTTAAACAGCTATCATAAAGCAGTTAAAATTTAACAAGGTGCTCTTTAATATTTTATCGGCGAAATCTCACGATGAGTTCGACCATAAGACGCTTCCGGCGAGCCCTTGCCTCGTACACTCGCACACATCTATTGTTATTAAGCAACGTACCTCATAAATTACGACAGTTATGTCCGAAATTATTATTAAGCTTTGATCTTGTTCCCTTTTTATTACTTCAACTACATAATGTATTAATGAGGCCCTTATTACGTCTTGATATCGTCGATTATTCAAGCTTGCTAATAAAATCTTTTTAACGTATAGATTTTTTGATATGATTTGTGCTGGTTCTTCATGCTGCGATTATGCTCTTTAGGATAAATATTTGTGTTGAATCCACTTTTTCATCACACTTTGCGTCACCTTAATAAGTCCAATAAGTATTTGTATTTAAAACCTTATCAGAATAATAAGCAATTTGAAATAGGAACTACTTTATCATCTAAGAGATATATGTCCGTACATAAACGGTAAAAAATCAAATAACTGTGAACATTTATTATATCAAATAAAGTTTTACGAAAGTCAATTAAAAACTTTAGTATCTCGTGTAAATCGTGAGTCGTCGGGCTGAGATTACATTGTAATTATCTGTTTTACACGCTCTTAATGGCTTCATTCTGCTAATGACTGTTCATCCCGTCCTTTTGGGTAGAAAACTTACTGCGATACAGAATTTTACTCAATACTTAACAAATTATCATTCAGAAGGGCCTATGATTTTACATTATTATAAGTTTTCATTAGACAATTATCAATTCTTTTAAAAACGCTAAGTTAGCTTTAAATTATGTCATTTTTAAACAAAACAGTATTTTAATATTTATATTAACCTACTCCAGGTTTCAACTTGGTTCGGTCATTACATAAATATTAAAAATGTTTGAGTTGTTGTAACATTGCGTGTTTATCATTGCGAAAAGTAAGAAAAAATATTGCTTATGATGTTTTCATCAACTCGACGTCATATCTAACATATAAAAACACCATCTTTCTTCCAAGAAATGAAGATTTTTACATAAAGCAATGAGAAAGTTTCAAATGATTTTTTTCATAGGTATGTTATTTTCCGGCAATTTACTAATATGTGAAAAAATTGTAGACTTCCTACTGTAATGATATAAGTACCATCGTAGATCCTATAAGTAAATAATGGCATAATATATTATGTCATTATTTACTTATAGGATCTACGATGAAACACTAAGAATTACTTTACTTTGATGTATAATCACAATAGTGTATAAGAGTTCAAGCATTATGTAGGAAAGGAATTGTAGCAAAGCAATAAACATACTTAATATTCTCAACAAGTAAGTTTATGTATGTAATCGTTGAAAAATCGGATTCAAAGAAAACTTTTTTTTTTAAATAATTTAGCAATGCAACCAGTATGTGAGCATAATATTATCTGGTTCGTTGTCGGCGCTTCAATTATCACATCAAGGTAATGTAATGCGCACTATAATAATATCACGCACAATTATAAGTGCATTAGTGTCGACGTTTACTGCGAAATTACACACTTATAAAGATTTAAACAGCCCCGTTGGCGTTGGTTTTTAGTAGAATCGGCACTGTAGGTCGCGAATACATTTAAATTTATATAAAAATTTAGTTTGTATCACTTACTGGATCATATGTAGTACATATAGAGGTTATCCAAATGTAATCATATTTTGTCTATTTACCATAGATTAAGAAGTGGATTTACTATAACTGGAATTTTTTCTTTAATTAAAAATTTAATCCGTTCGTCCAGATAACGATGAAAAATATATTTAGAATAAAAATATTTACTCATAAAGACTTATTCACTGTAGATTACAATTTATCGATTAGTTTAAAGTTCTTCAACCGTAAAATCGTCATAATAGCCGATAGAGCGTATATCGCAAGACACTCGACAGCGGACAGACGCGGACAGGTGTCTTCGTAAAAATTAATAACACTACGGACGCTCGGCCACTCACAAGTCGAAGCCACTGACTTTTTTCCTGAGTTCTGAAAGAGAAGTTATGTTTTTGGGAGCTTAGTTCTTGCAATTTTTCGATATTCCCTTGTAACCTACATAATGTAAGTTGAAAGAAACTTGTATCTCAAATAGGTATATATGCTAACCGAAATATAGTGGATAAATGATTAATTATATATTTACGGTAAGCCACCACCTGTGTTCTACACTGATTCAATTCCTGCACAGTCTAAGATATTAAATTTGTCTAGAAACGCGTTATTTCTTTCCTGGTTATTTTGATGATAAAGACAAAAGTGTACGATTATACATATGACTATTTCACCGATCCTTTTTTATTCTAAAAATATATAATAATAAACTAGATGACCTGGCCACGCGCTGCTGTGGCTAAGGTTTTTGTTATATCAAATTGTAATTAGTAAGCATTATTA
>JAOSYY010000014.1:8752117-8774585 GCA_025727935.1 Hebomoia glaucippe
AACTGCACATGGTGTGCGAATTTTATTATAATCGGTTAAGTGGTTTAAGAGTCCATTGAGGACAAACATTGTGACACAAGATTTATATATATTAAGATTAATTATAAAATATATAAGTATGTGTAATTTTTTCGGTAAAGGTCTCTATATTGTCCTCACAGATATTAATATCTCATGTGACACAAACGAAGTGGCGCGGGTCAGCTATATTATATTACAGATGCTGCTCAAATGAGCCTTAACGCTCGTTTGTCGATGACTATCACAAAAAACCAACGAAAACAAATGCGCGTACACGACCTATCTGTGATTTACATATCGGGGTGAAGATCGAACATTAATGAACTATTGTTTACACAGCGATTACCTAATAGTCGGCCGAGATACCGAAGCGGACAGAAAAAGGTATTCGTCATAATCGAGTAGTGGTTACGTCAAAAGAACTACAAGGCGACATGAACGGTTGTCAACCGAATGATGGATCGCGGTGCGAGGTGAGTTGAGCGTAGGGTGACCCATCGCAATGAAAATAACATGATATAAAACAATATTCAGATCGCTGTGTGGAAATTGTGAATAACAACGCTAGAAATAGTTTTTGAAACTCCATAAAATGAATAAACATTACGATGATATTACTTACAATAAGAGAAACATTTTGTTAACAGGTATTAAGTTTTGTTGTGACCTAAACTGTGATGTAATTTTAATAAACATACTAGTTAATTGAAAATTAATAAATAAATAGTGTTTTGTACATTATGTACCATTCAAAATCTCCTTATCACTTCATAATTTTTTTACCTTACTTTAGAAATTAACTCTTTGCACGTCGAAAAAAATCAAGAATTATAAAAATATGTGAAACAACATTGAAATTATTAAAAGAACTGACATTTTTCTTATGAGATACCACAATAAGTCCTGGGGAGTGGTAACCCTAAACGAGGAGAGCTCTGAGGCTGAGTCGGTCGTTATATGAGACCATTACTGATGATGGATCACCGCCGCTGGCGCCGGACACCCGACAAATTTAATTTAGACTGCTAATACTATATTACTGATAAAGTGATTATACCTACATATAGCAATGTTGCTTTGATTAAGTTGTAATAGTGATGCCATTGTTGTCGGTAAAAAGGAAGTGAATTGAAGATAACATATAAGAACTTTTAATTGCAGTATTTGCTAGGTATTAAATTATTAATCTAGCGTAATAAAGAAATTACAAAGTAACTTCTCGTTAGATATCATCGATACTGCCCTATCGAATGTACCGCACGTCACGTCATCTTTCAACAGAACATGCATCCCGGTCGCTGTTAAAACACGCAACGCCTCACATTCCGTCGTATACAATTTCACAGAATTATTCCCATCACAGCGGCATTGAACCCATTATATCCCGACGCTATAATAAAATTGTTATTTTAGATTCTTTATTTACCTACTGCCTTTTTTAGACACACATTGCTACGTAAACAGAATAATGTTTCGCTAAATCCTTGAGCGCGTTAACGTAGCTACATATAAAATTTATAACGTAATTCCGTTTTAATGAGCACAAAATAACATTTGCAGGTCGCTCGCGAAGTGATGTAAACTGCTTTAATTACACCGTTGTTATTAAGCACCGAACGGCTACCGGCCGCGGCGCCGAATCAACACCTCCCATCGAATGGCCATATAAAACGGCGGCGATAATTTCAGTTTTATATCTTGGAGCTTCCGCTCCGTGAAACAATAACGAGTGCAAGGTTCGCAAAATATGGTAAATGCTATTCACGTTTCCAGACGGCGTTGGACAGGTCGGGTATGTATGACGAGGGTGGCGGCCGGCGGGTGGTTAATGCAGTCGGTCGGGGCGATAACACGCGCGGTGGAGGGACGGCGGGGTGCGCGGGCGGGCGAGGGCAGGGCGCTGGGGGTAGACGTCGTCGAGGAGCGTCGGAAGCTGCGATCGATGAAGCGCGGACACGCCTCGCGCACGTCGCCGACCGCAGCCCTTACCGCAGCCTATGAACAATGTCGATTCCCTCACTAAGCCACATTCTACACCGTAAACACTGAGCAAGACTATAAAGCAACATCTTCATAAGAAGTAGAAAGTTTTCGTTGTGTGAGTAGAACATCACGATTACGGGTAGAATTGAAAACCATTATCGGAGGAAGCTGTCGAATCTCTGTGTAGTACCTACTCTCGACGGGCGAGTTAAACGGATGTATTGTAAGTACTTACTAGTTTTTCATTACGGGCTTGCTGCCTTTGCAATTACGTAATAAAAAACGAATGAAAATTCAGATCGTCCCATTCAAATCTTTTAAGCAATTATGCGTCAAATGTTAACATATTTTAAAAACTCACACGTTAATTCCCCTATCTTATGTACGTGGTGTTCAACCTTACAACAAAAAATATACTTTATAAAACTATGAAAAATAAATAATAGATAGTTGGAACCTAATAATAGGTAATTCACATACGTAGATAAGGGTTTAGCTGTACGGACGCTTTCTTTATATAATTATTGATTCTGAAAATTAATCCACTAATAGATTGCTATATTATTTCTGAGGCAGTAAATTCTAACCAATTAATTAGGGCGAGAGAAACCGCGGTAAACCGCTTGTTCTTAATAACTTTATCAGACTATCTGGAACTTTGACAAAACGGTTACCTAAAAACTCGATAAGTCGACAGGGACAAAACAACCAACACATCACTCAAGCGGACATTCGGAGAGATGAAGGTTCTCTTCATTCACAAAATAGCCTTAAATTTAATATAAATAAAGTTCAAACTTGATAACTTTTAAAATTGATTAAATGACAAGCAATTGGAATTCCAAATAATTTAAAAGGATTGTGATCTGTCACCGATAACACGCCAGAAGACTTTAGTGACAGTCAGACGCTTCCTTGTAATCCAAATAATAATATAATACAAGTATCTCAATTATTTTAAAACTTAACCATCTACGTTAAAAATGTGGCATTTATAACATTAGCTACAACCTAATTGTTGATAATTACGAAGTTTACTTCGCATAAACCGCGCTGATTGTAAATAACAATAAATGTTTAACTACATATTTGAGTCTTTTCGTTATAATTTGTAATCACCAAGTAATAACCACGAAACTTAAACATGTTTAATGGGATGCCTGTCAAAATTACCGCAGTGTAACGCGACTAATGTAAGCACAGTATACTTTAGGGTTGGTAAAACTTATATGTACCTACATATCTATACAGCCCTATGTAAAGTTCCACTCCGGTTGATAATAAGGGCTCCTTATAAAGCTAGGGACGAATTCGTTTGAGAGGGATTTACTTTGAAAATCTGGCGACCGTTTGTCAAGACTTTGTTAAGACGCTTCGAAAATGTATTTTTGTTATTTATACATTATTAAACGAAGGGTGTTTCGTTTACTTTTCTGTTTTGGAAAGAATAAATGATCAATAAAAATAAAGGCACTAATATGTTCGACTTTTAATTTCATTATATATTATGCAGGATTTTTATATATAAGAAATAGTTTTCTTTGATTTATGCCTTTTGTAGGTTAGGATACAAACACCAAAGTATAACTTAATCACCGCGCAAATAATCTTGCTATAACTATTTATTACAACACACAATAAATCTAAAAAACATCGTCTTTATTACGACACATAAACATAGGCACCTATATTAACCGCGTTACTATATTTACGAAACCCGACGACACACTATACATTTTTAACAGCAAAATTAATAGCGTACTTGACTTAACACAAATTTTATGGCCAACTAACATAAATTAAGCTGCAAAAATTTTAACAAAAAATTGAATTAAGCCGTTTTTTATGATCAACAGTAGCACACAAAATCAGTTAGATGTTAAAATCGTACCGGGTTTTAAGTACTTTATATGACTCGAAGTAGTGAACGGAAACCGTTTTATAAGACTAAGTAAGGTGTTTATTTTTTACAGCTACTTAGCAATAGGATTACAACGAGCGATAGTGTCATGATATTTGTTCGTTTGACGAGTGAGATGCACCTGTTATGTAGTAGATGGAAGCGGTCGAATTCGGCCGAATGTTAATGAGGCGAGTGAACGCGTAACCCGACGCTCAGCTGTCTTTTATGAAATAATTTTTATTTACGAAGCCCTCCGGGGATTATGAATATTCCGATGCGCTATCAGTTCCATCGGTCCGCATATTATGTTACAGGTAACCTATGAACATCCATAATTTACGTGCCGGACAAAGTTTCATTATTGATTGTGAATATTTCTAACACCTATACGAGTACTCCATAAGATTTTTACGACCAATTTACTTTAAACGGCACGATATAGGAAACTAACTTCAATCAAATTACAATTATATAAATAACAATAGTAGAGGTTTAGAAGTAAAATCCCATGATCAAAGTAATGATTTAAGGAAATATCCACCATAACATATTTCAAAAATTGTTACAGTTATAAAAGTTAAGCAATGAATATTCACATAGCTTATCATGTTTATGTACGCATTGTGAAGGCAGAGGTCATCAATCATGACGGTCGCTCCCGGAGTGACGCCCCGTGACGAATGCCAACCCAAACAGCAGTGTAGCCAATGCCACCCACACTCGGCCTCTGTGCGCGAGTGATACAGGTGACACCAGGCAGTAAAGGTAGTGTCTGAATTCTCAATTATTATTTATTCTCCACAAGGTGCAAAGGTTCGAAACCCCTGCCATTGCCAATTACGGAACTCGTTTTATGATTGCGAACTGCAAGTCATTAAAACTATAATTAACTCATAATTATAGCAGTTTTGACACTTCATAATAATTATGGCTAAAATTTTATAATGTAAGAGCATTTTTAAAAATTTTAAATTCAAAGTGATTTAAAAAGCTAGTAACGAAATAGCACGTTTCGAGCATTTTATTGCATATTCGGTATAATTATTAATAAGTAGTTTATCATTTAAATATTATACCTATTTCATAATTAGCCATTAAGGGCTCCTTTCACTTCGTCAAACTATGTTGCACATGAACATTCAACAGATATAGCCGTTTTGTAATGTAATAAAATATCTATTGCTGATTGGTGAATACCTGTCTATGTATACTTATCATTTATAAAATGTATTACATGATTAAAAAAAATATACTAATTTAATTTTTCAACAGTTCTTACTACAGAATATGTCAAATATCAACGAGGTATAAAGAAAATATAAATGAGTTTCTTTATTTATATTTCCATGGAACACAGACAACAAACTTTTTGACAATGCTACACAATACGGCTTTGTGACGTAATTAATGGTTGATGCTCGCCAAGACATTCATAGAAACGCTCCTGTGGAGTAAGATTGTGTTAAAAGGTTGTAAAATTTTTGCCACACACGTTACTCTTTCCGTGCTTTTAAAAACATTACAGTTTATAGGTACCTATTATCAATGTTTTTACGGAACAGCTTAAACTTTAGCTCGATATAAAAGCAAACATGCACATAGATTAACAGACAGGAGCTAAGTTAAATATTATTTGGTGTAAAAACTTTCATGTTCTAGAAAGAGAAGCAAAACTTTACGGCAAAATATAACGTTTTATTAATATTTTGCATATTATATCATTCTTTTTCATATTTGGTATAATTCCATTATTATTTTAATATTGAGATCTAACATGTATCTAATGTGAATGGCATTTGTTACTATATTCAAATCCATAAAGTAAATTATTTAAAGGCAAATAAATAACAGAAGAATCAAATTAGGAATGTAGGCATAGAATCGATTCCATTTTAATGTTTCAATTCGGTACTACACAGTCGCCTTAGGGCACGAAGGTGAATGTATGTGCAATTAATTGCCTTATCGTTCCAGTTTATTGATTCAGTAAGGCGATCCGTTTTAATTAACGCCATCGCTCATTTGCTGTTGATTGGTTCGGAGTAAATCTCGAGGAAACTAGCTTATACAGGCTGTCCTGGGATGACTCTACGGATCTTGCACCTACAGCTTTTTAGCAGTATAAATCTATTACTTTACAGATATATAATCTTACCGAATACTGAAATTGATTACCCATTTAAATATAAAAATAAATCTGTTAAAGTTATATCCATTATTTTTAGAATAATTTATTTTGGAACTCAAGTGTGCCATTTACGTCGATAGCCGAGTATGAACAAATAGACTAAGTCGAAACAAAAACTATAAACATACTTTGTCGGGCATATGTCGCCACAGAGCTATTAAAGCTAATAATTAACAGTAGACAATAGATACACGGTTGTGTTTACTGTTGCATTTGTCACCCTTCACCAAATAACACGTTACGACGTACACCTTTATTCTAATTAGATGAAAATAAATACATAAAATATTTAACTCTGCTGTTGAAAATGTGAAATAATACTTTTTAAAAAATAATTATCTAAAATGTGTAATTAAAATATTGTTATAAAGAAGTCATATTTTATTTATTTAAGTCATGTAAGTAATGTTCCTAAAAATCACAATTTTGTTAATCACCCCAATACGCAATAGATTCACTACTCATAATAAAGCTGATATAATAATTCCGGCAATGCGCTCTCTCGAGGGTGACGAATCACTCGAGCGATTAACTCTTAAACGACAAATCGACGAACTCCCTTCCCGCAACCCTCTTGCTTCAGGGAAAACTAAGCCACGGTTTTCGCTAATTATCCAAGGCAGTACAATCGCGAATATCGCTATCCCCTTCGCACTTTGCGATTCGATGCACATCTCTGCAAAAACTCTCTGAAAACCAAAATTTTCCCTTCCGACGGGTGGTAATATTTCTTCCCTCTCACTCCCATTAAACAGGCCGTAAACGCTTTCCTTTTTTCACGCCCTCGCTCTAATAGAAAGGCAAATTACGAGCTTACGGGCGCGGACGGGTGGCGATGTACGAAACCGCCGCGGTGCCTCGTGTGTCCCGCTCTTGCCGCCCGCCATACTTCCCCGCTCAGGAAAACAGGGGTCGACTACGTGAACTTTCACGTCATATGAAACAAAGCAAATACCACGCAACCCGTGAAGATGTTTCTTCACATAGAATTTAAGTTATAAGTAATATAGCTTTGGTTCCTTAAATGCATTCCATTCTTACTACGTAAAACAAAGCTTCATGATCCCATACCTCACTATTGATCGCAAATATACAATTATTGTAATATAGGAATTATCGTTAAACAACGTATTTCGATTGTCGGTGTGAAAAGTTCACTTAAACGTGCCGGGACACGGAAGCGAATAGTGAATACTCGACACGGATATAACAAAGTTGATGAGCGTCTCGCGTGTCGTAGTGTCATCGAATCACACAAGGCTCTCCGGCCCTCGACCGCAGTTGTCATCATTTGTAACGCCGATGTAATAAGCCAATTACGCTGCAAAGAAATTAGATTTCAACTACTTTCCATTTCTATTTTATTTTATCTAACACATATACAATTTCATTTTTATATGTGACAAACGGTAAAATTGCATTTTTCCGGATAGTATTTTTTGTATTGTACTTACCATGGCAATCTTTAGCTAAATATATTTTTGTTTTTAAATAAAATTCCTCGATCTCAAAATATAGAAGATTCTGTGGTATCCATTCTTACGCAAAAATATTATATTTTAAGATAAGATGCTATCACAAACTGTTTTTGTATTTCGCATTGAACTTAATCAAATGTGACTAATAGAAAACTTTCTTGACTATTTTTTAATGATTGAGTTATTAGTGACAACCCCTACAAATAAATTTTAAGTATACTGAAAGAACTTTCAAAAGCTATGATTTAGTAATGAGGTTTACGTAGATCGCCTGTCGTTATGATTGCCCGTCATTTTCGAGTTATCGACTTGACGCCGCGGAAATGGAAAATAATGACTTCATCGCTGGGTGGTGCCGGTAACGAATATAATTTGGTCGCATTAAGCGTCATTTGTAGAAAAGTTGTATAGTGCGTGACGGTTGACACTTGCCTTATTGGAGTCAGAAATCGTCGTAATAATATGCACACCAAATACAGACAAAATAGCTTTTAGACGACATATTCACAGCGGTATGCCTAAAAAATGCCTTGAGATAAAATAAATACATACACACGGCTACAGGTTCTTTAACGATACTATATTTAAACGAACTCCATTAGTAAACATATCAAAGTTTTAAAGGAAAGATTTACAATTTCTTAAGTTGTACCTACAGGATAAACGTACCTAATAGATCGTCATTTCAATAAATGTACCCAATATGTACAACAAAGGCATCCCCTGACCTAATGGTTATCACAGAAATAATACGCAATCCTATAATCTGTACACCGTAAACATTTGCTGTTTGATTTACAATTCAAGATTAAGTTAGAACACAACTGCACAGGTACATCTGCTGATCATTGAATAACTATACAAAATTCAAACAACCCTTACTTCCGTGGAATATTTAGTTTTTGTTAGAAAACGACTCGCCCACCCGCAATCCACATAAACATAATTTATCCGAAGGGTAGCTGTGAAAATCTAACGCCAACAGAAAAAAATAAACCATATAATTATGTTATTCTATCCTTTACTAGTCGGGATCATGTGACAGAGAGAATAGATCAGGTTTTTTAAGGAGTTTGCCCGCAGCATAAGCCCGAAGATACAATTTATTGGGTTCGCGGTACAACTGCTTCCGTTATGCACTGACGGGAGCTATTTGTCTCACAAGTTATTTATAATAATTGGATATACCATGAATGCCAATAGTTCTGACACTAACGATTTCATTTTACATCACTTCGCGACAAAACAAGTTAAGATTTTAATTTTACAGAAAAAATATTGTATATTATATTAAAAAATAAAGATAACTTATATTTTGGATGTGACTAATATTGGTAAGATTGATAGATTGACATCGTTGACACGTTCTGTGCCAGTTCCAGCGGCTAACAAGAGGCAAGTTTGGGAAAGGACATGAGGTCGGCGGGGCAGCAGTAACGAGTGGGTCGCGGGTCGCGGGTCGCGGGTCGCAGGTCGTCGCTAGCAGCTACAATGCCTCGTTTGGCCACAATGACGCCCCCTCGCGGCCCACTTCATTACGCACGTATTGTGCCATACGCAGCCAAGACCTGACTTCTGATATCTATCTAGGTACTAATCGTATACCACCAACAGTTCCTTGCTAAATAATTTGCCAACATCATTTTTTTGAAATATTTTCCAAATCTATACTCCATTTCTCTTTTTGATACGATTAAATTTTATTTAATTGCATAAGTTGTTTCGTTATAGTTGGATTCTCTATAAATTAAGACAGATCAACATGCTTCGAAATGAGTCGTAAATATAAACATTGTAAGAGTTTAAATATGTATCTATTCAACTATGTTATGAGAAGTTTACATAACACAAAGTTAAATTAGCAGCTTCTAGACTTTAATTAAATCAACGCTCCATTTTGACCTATACTTCAAGCTAACAATTAATTAGTCAAGAACCATAACAAAGCAGCACCCGGAGTTACGTAAGACTATTGAAAGATCAAATGTAATCAATCATAATAATCACCTTCAAATATCCAATCTCGAACGGAAAATCGAATGATTATTAATCTAAACATCAAATGTTCAGCTAATAGCGATAAAGATAATATCTCATTGAGTAGCAGTAATGCGCTTGTGATTGAGAAGATCACAATGAGCGTAGGAGTTAAACCGACGCGATAGTGTAGTGCCCATAGCCGCGTGCGCTTCACAATTGCACAGCGCACAAAGCCCCAGGCACAATGGCCAGCTAATTGTGCGTCGACAGCGAGATACTGTACATTGTTGGCAACACAAGACATACGCATCAATTTCAATATTAAATGAACGGTAAGTCGTAACTTACGTCATTGGTACCGTTCGACATTTGCCATGGCCTCATTGAATGCATCACTGACCAAATCAAGTTCTTGATTAAATTTTTTATTTCTAACAAATAAATGTTCTCATCATATCTCTTCAGTAACGTCAACGAGCCATGAGATGGATGATGATTACTCTCTATGAGATTCCCGAAATTATCCGATGTCCATGATTACGTAATCAATCTTCGTTGGCCCTCAGCGTTCGTCTTTCAACGGGCGAAGACTCATCACTCTCGACGTTACTCAAAGGCTTTTTACACCTTTTTTAGTAATTATTTCGTGTTGGGGATGATATTTACGCCTTAATGCTTGTTAAATGACTACTCTCACATCATATATAGCATTTTCTTTAAAAAATATATTTTATAATGTTTAAAATACTTTTCTAAATTTATGTCATTTCTAAATGAAAACTGTTGAAGGACGACAAAAACTATCGGAATTAATAAATATTATGGAAATCTTAGTACCTTTGAAGTATAAATAAGAGACATGTACTATATTGTAACATAAACTGTTAAAATAGAATTGAGAACGAGTTTTATTATAGTTATACAGACAGATAAAGGGACGGTAGCTGACAGTTCGCAGCGTGGCGAATCTCAAAGTATGCGTGGGCGCAGACTGCATTGTACTCCGAGAACACACTTCATTTCTATTGAATTAAACCTCAGATTAAACCCATAACCAGTAGCAACATCAACAATATTAATCATATCTCAAAATGTTCATTGAATCACGAATCGAAATTGAATATACTTAGGTTAATTCCCACGTAAATGAGACAACAATAGATGTAAAATGAAGATAGCACATTAATAATTTGGATTTTGATATTCGCATTATCATTCGAGTTCTTTGAAATTGATTCATTAATACACGCCCATCGCTGTCATTACAAATAGGCATATAAGATAGGACATAATAGCATTACCCATTCATATTCGGTTAATAAAATTTATAATAATGGAATTGACATTATGTTACAGCAATTTTTTTAAATCTCTTTTTGCTTCACTTCTACCAAATAATACTGGCAATAAAATTTATTTATGTTTAAGTATCTTTCTTTAGAAAGGACACGAGTGTTACTATTCCTACTGAACTTCGTAATTACCAAATGTCCCAATTAGTGTTTGGACTTGAAACTGTGCTGGAATTTTTATACATGTATTTTTGGATTCTATAAATTTGTATCTTGATTAAAGAATAAGGTAATCTATCTGAAGCGTGATTTTATAAATATTTAAGCACCTAATATTGACAACTGAGCTTTCTTCAATGAACATTAATTAATTATTTTAATTATTTACATAAATTGAAACAGAAGTGTGAAATGAATACATCTTTATCGTGCTGCAAATGTTATGTATTGTATAGAGTCCGAAAAGTAGTATCAGAATACTAATGCCTCATTTCGAAAAATAGCTAACCAAAAATTGGTTAATAAGCGCTTGCTATAGTTACAACACGCACTTTTGCATTCACATTTCCAAGGGAAAATTAAATATCGAATTAAGTATCCGCCTCTTGACCTTTTTGTAATTCTATTAATATAACATTATAGTCTATATATAAGTTCATTACGCTGAAAGTATCAAACGCGCCGACCCGACCGCCAATTAGGAAGAAATTACTATAAACCTGCCACATTACACCGATTGGCGATATAAAACGATTCCATGACCTTAATAATCTTGCCAGAAAGTGATCGTTCTTTCTGATAATTCTGTACCTTAAGAGCCTTTCATACCCAGCCATAACACTGTAAATGTTTTATTAACGAAATAGTAACGTTATTAAAGTCATTTTCAAGCAGTTCCAGGAGATTTTCGGAATCATTTATAATAATGATTTTGTATGTATTAAATGAAACCATTAAAATTATTTCAGTATACAAAATCAATATATCTTATAATTAATCATTCATCAGCATACTTCGGCCGGACGAGCGTTGAACTCTTCAATGGTCAGCAAGCTTGTCAAGTTGAAAGGTGCATTAGCGCAAAATAACACGTAGCCACGAAAATTTCAATTAAGTTTAATGCACATGTCGAACACCCCCTCACCCCCCCATTTCCCCTTCTTCCACCCTCTCTAGATTTATTAAAACCGATTACAGCTAAGCCGACACTCGCCTGACTACACGCTTGTTTTATCGTTGCATTTTATTAGCCAAAATATGACGAAGATGATAATGCAACTTTGCACCTTTTATAAATCAAGATTTAGTCGATTATTAAAATTCTTCCCCAAATACTTGATAATTGATCACGTATCCAAACTACATCTACACTTTATTTCTGTTTTCATTTTACTTTTATTATAACAGTGATCTTTTGACTGGTCTTTTATTATTTTATTACGCTTTATATCTTGATTCATAAATCATAGATCATAAAGAGATATGACTTTCTACATATTCATTCTCTGGAGTCTAGACTATACTTTTATAGAATAATTGTACTTCTTTAACACCTATTCGTAATATTTTCTCCTCTGGTAATAATTACCTACGATAATAGTCGGATGGGCACTAAATATTGTTTCTTAAATGTCACACTTTTATAAACGATCAACACCTTTTGAAGGCGTAACAATATAGGGTTGCCAACTATAAATTACCTTGATGCTATTGATAACTAAGATATTTTGGAATTCTCCAATTCGCAAATGACTCTTCCCCACATTATTTCATTTAATACTTTATGATATGAAAATATATTTAAGTTAAACACTCACTTTTTATCGGTAAGTATGTTATTTATGAATAAAATATTACATTTCTCAGCCCTGCTTTGAAAGTTTAAAGACAGAGACGCCAGGTGTTTAAGCGCTTAATTCGTGTAAATTTTTAAATAATGTTCTTGATTTAATATTCAATCACACGATCATGTTATGAAGGAAATGATATCGATAAATAATAATATTTTATAACCAGTTGCTGGAACAACACCCGCCATGATTACACCTAACGTCAGTAATTATTATAACATTATCGGCACCAAAAGTAATTAACTACTCAAAGTTATGCTTAGATTTAAGTTTGATATTCAAAAAAGACATGGATCGTCATGGATTTATCCTTAAATCTGGATGACGATCACTTAAAAGGAGATGATTTGTGTCAGTTAAGTGATTATTAGTTAATCAGTAATGTTCTGTCGACTTATTTACTTTCATTTCGACCTTTTGGAAATTTATAGACTTAAAACAAGACTCTCATTACAATAGTTTACATTCTTTCCATCTACAAACGTAATTAAATTAAAAATGGAATACAATTGTACAGTTTTTTTAATTTTTCTAATTTATTACCTGGAATTCGTAACGTTATCAGACAAAAAGAATATCATGATTTGTGTAATTGAACTTAAATCAAGCAAGGCAATTGTCCACTGAAAAACGTGCCTGTCAAAAAAGAACAGGCTTTTAAATGACAATATTTCTTTATAATATAATATGAAGTG
This sequence comes from Hebomoia glaucippe, assembly GCA_025727935.1. NCBI lineage: Eukaryota > Metazoa > Arthropoda > Insecta > Lepidoptera > Pieridae > Hebomoia > Hebomoia glaucippe. Next base: position 8,765,508 of record JAOSYY010000014.1, read on the forward strand.
AGATTGTATGATAATGCATTAAGCAACTGTATCGAACGCAAACTTGTGCTTTCGTCGGCTACAAGCATATTATTAGCAAAAACCCTAATAAATATGTATCGCTCGTAAAACGCGAAGAATTCACATGTACGACACGTCCGATGTCATCCAGCTGGTAATTTTCGCAAATTAAGCTGCGATAAAATACATTAACGTTCCGAATAATCTATCAAAAATATTTAAAATATGTCCCCACTGATCTGTTCCGACTTTGCCAGCTGTTTAGCAGCTTATACTAAACATATCAATTACCGAAATTGTACTTACTTTTACCTTGCTTTCCGGATCTATATTTAATTTTGTTCAAAGAAACTGTCTATTAGCCAATGGCCGCATATAATCCCCATAAAGCTTGTTAACACTAAAATGGAGAAACGAAAAAGATGTCATTTTGTCAGTTTTAAAATATGTTGAGCACCCATTGTTCTCGAGGTCAAATACTCGTAAATCCTTCACCACTTAACTCCTAACTCTCTTCCAAAAAGCCTTCACATAAACAACAAAGCTGCATATATAAATCAAAATGATCTTGAATTAATATTTACCATACAACCAAATGTTGTATCTTATGATTTTTATGACTTAACAGATCGGATGTTGAGGCAAGAAATTGATTATCTTTCATAATTAGATATTTAATATCACTTTACGTACCTTTCTTTATAAATTCAAAACTTTATAACGAATTTATAAACTTATCTGACTATTTCGTTACCTACAAAAAATAAGGCCAATGCCATCATACCAAATTAATTCAATTGGAAATAACTTAAAAGTTATAACTTTAAAATAAAATATCCTAAAAGAATTAGCAAAGTGAAGTCGGTAAGAACTTGCGATTGTGTCATTTTGCACTAACAAGAGGGTTTATCTCAAAATTAATAGACCCCTAATACAATGCATTGTAAAGCAATTTAAAAACACGCTCCAGCGCCCTCGCTGATAAAATCATCCCTTATGTCTCGTTTTGATTGGACGCCCTGATTTATGTGAAATTTAGACATTAATAGAGCACTCGCAAAGTCTTAATCCTATAACATAATTTCTTTAATTTTTAATATTTAAAATTCTATTTGTATGTTTAATGTTTTTATACAAAAAGCCCGTTTATAACGAAATTCTAATCATAAAAAAATATTGCGCTTAGCAGCAATTTAATATTGAGAATATTTAATGGATCAAATTATATTTTGCATTCTATTTCCTATCATCATCTTTTTTAGAAGGGCTTACACCACTAACAATACGACGTGTATTATGAGTGGCAATAGCCATTGCAAAATAATATAAATCGATTATCGGACATAAACAAATATAAAATATTTTTATTGAGGCACAAAAAATATCAAATATCAAGATTAGTCAGTCTCATCACATTCGATGAGGGGTATAATAGAGACATTTCCCCTGAGATTAAGTCCTGCGAGGCCAAGTACAGTGATGTAACTGTACTTGGTATTCAGAAAAAATTAACTTGTAGAATATTTATTCCTAAACACTATTAACTATTATTAATATTCTAATAATAAAAAAAAAAACTACAAACTTTTCGCAACTTCTGTACAAATTAACGTTAAAATACAGAAACGATTTATAATGCTATCTAAATATCTCTAACCTTTCAAATATATCATGAATAGAGAATAAAAACAGTGAGAAACTACTTAAAAGCAGCGCCGTCTCAATGTATTGTCTTAAATCAAAACCTAATAAAATTATGCTCCGTTCTTTAAGAGACTTGTTCACGTCAAAATGCAACAAGGGATGCTCCCCGAGTGAACAGAATGCCAATTTTCCGGTCACCGCCACCGACTACGCAATTATTTAGATAAACCTCTCGGCGTGACTATAAAAACATTTTCCCCTCCCCCAATATCCTGTTTGTTGTCTTTTGGGCTTTGTGAATTTATAGCCGGGCATTACGACGGTTAGGATAAAAATGTACTTTTAATTTATCTCGTTAAAGGGTTGAAGGACGGGCGGGTTCGCGAAGTAATTATTCCGGAATTGGCCACTTTAGCTGATGAATCCATTTCGAACCCTATATTGGGGTAATGGCTGAGTTTTCATTTCGTTCTGTCTCTGATTTCGAGGAGTGAAAGAATGCATTACTGTGATGGAACAAGCAAATTATGTTGAAGTCAATAATTGTAATTAAGAACTCATTTAGCTGTCTGCGAAAGTAATTATCCTGAACAGATTTAATGATACTTTAAATCACAACAGAGTATGTAGGTGCGAGTATTTTCTGATCGTGATATACCTGATAAATTTGAGAAACCTCTTTCTGACCAATGAATCTAAATGTTATTTTACTGGATTGAAGAATAATTGTTGTTAATTCTTTGTACATACCTGCCAGTTTTTGTGATGATCATTTCTGTTCCCAAATCGTGGAATTTGTCCCACAGTTCCTTGGTTTCCAGCTGACAGTCTACTGACAAAAGCTCCTCACAGTTACAAGACGTCACAGGAGGAGCCAGTGGTCTCGCAGGTGACGGAGTATCTCGTTCACCTAATTCTGTTCCAATAAATTAATCTTTAGCTTATGTTTAAAATGCCAATGATTATAAGAACATGTATGTTTATGTATCTACCTAGAACTGGCACTAATTTCGAATTTGATTCTAAAATAATATGCCGTAGTTATTAAATATAATAATGATTGTTGTGATAGTAAGGTTTACAAGTTTAGAAATATTTGAAAGTAAAAAGTGTGCAAAGGAGTGTCATGCAAGCTACGCAGAGTAACTTTCAACATGTTAAAAAGCGGGATATTTTAAAAAGTTTCTCTAAAATAGAGTTAGCAGGGAAAGCAACTTGTCACTCGAACAAAAGCAATTCATCTAGCAATGTAATTAGTAATTATAATTAAATGATTTATATCCATAACACATGCAACCGTAACAATAATTGAACTGTTATAGAACAATGTTAATAGAACGAGTGTAGTGTTCAAAATGTCAGCCCAGCTGGTAGGGTTATCAGACGGTCAGAAATTGTGCGGATTATATACCATTAGCTAAAATATGTATGAACATATAGTCCAGGTCTTACAGCGCTAGATTACAGTTTTTATATTTTTAGATTGAAATCTCATAATAAATCTTATAACAAAAATAATAAATACACAGATATCTGTTGCTATTAGTCATCCAGCCACAACTTCACAATAATTTATGTAAACTGAAAGTACTGGGCATTTTTGCTCCTTATATATTTAACTAAAGTATAGACAGAAATATTGTTTTACTTTGTCGTTTTCCGATGATTTTCTTAAGTAATCCAATAAATACTGACTTGTGTGGGAACTGATGTGAAGTGTGTGAAAATGTTTTCTTACTATGCTAATAACAGTCGCTGTAATCACAACTTCAATTTACTTTTTGCGTCACATTGAGTGAATACTGCGGTATTGTGTGTCAAAAGCATAATTAACAGCTTGCATTTTAATAATATTTAAGCATTTTTATAATAACGGCACACACTTTCGAAAAAAACAGATACGATTGTTGTTCTCAGATAAACTTTATTACATTAATGTTAATGAATAAATTTAAATTAATTGCACATTAGTCTTGTAATAAGGGCTCTTAAAAGAGTAATTTAAAAAATTACGCATTTAGATTATCTGTAATGATTTGCTGAAATTTTGAATGCCTTTCTTCTTATATGTTATTATATTTCATATTTTAGAATATTTTACCCTGCTATATATGGGAACAAAAATGGTCTGTTTTGTTCACTTCAGTAACCAAGTATGTACCTATTTTCATATAAATGCTTCAAAAATTTAACAAAATTTTGTGGTAAATAAATTCTGTAGTGATTATACCGTCTATCTGACCACTATTCATTATTTAACAAAGGACGGCTGACTTAATAAAGTTTGCTATATACAAAATAAGTTATCTACAAACGGTATATTAAGAAATAATCATTATATTTTAATAAACCATTGTTTTTTCTTCTGTAAATAATTAATTATTATAGTTTACTATCTATAAATTGTAAAACACTCATAAGATTTATGTTTACTTTATTTATAAAGCGTATTAATTGTAACATTAGTACGTCAAAAGAAACAAGTGTTGGTAGACTACAATAAATAAACATCACGCATTCTGAGCCAATCATATTTGTTTTTACGTTTTTGAATAGTTAGATGAATATCTTTTTTGATGTATTTTAAGAGTAAAAATATCAATTGCTTTTCTAGCATGACCTCAAAGAGAGGAGTTACGACAAAGGTTAATTACCTGAGGAAGGTGCGGGGGAAGGTATTGCGTGGTCGGAAACGTCACGCTCTCCATCAGAGCATTGTTCAACGTCTACTTCCACGTCTTCCTCGGGCGCGGGAGACCTGCTTGATGCGCCTGAACTTATCGACGCTGGTGAACTTTGTCGGGACACAGAATCTGTAGAAAATAATGTATTGAGGGCCTGTTTCCAGTGGCAATTTTTTGTAAAATTTAACTTGAATGTAACATTGAATTTTTACCGATGACATATTTGTTTCAGTTATAATAAAATTACAATAGATGCATATCATACGTAATTTTTCATTAGGTAGGTACTTTTAAATTGCGACTATTACAGATATACTTTTGACAAATTTATTTGAAAAATTTTATGAACTAAACGTAAATTTTTCTTTACCGTCTAATATTGTTATGCAAAAGACTTTCTTATATAGGTGTCTTAGTCAAACTTATAAGTAATATAAATACAATAAAATTAAAAAATAATCCCATTTTAAACTCGTGAAATATTGTAGAGCGAGTGCTGGAGTGGTGTCGAATGTGTTCGGTTCCGCACAATTAATTCCAAATAACGAAGTGACCCGCAACATGACGCCTGCGTCGGCGCAGAACCCGCCAATTAGCCACGTTTACCTCTTTTAAATTCCCTTCTTTTAGAATCAAGTTTATTTCAACAGCTACATGAATAAACCATATACCAAAAATCTACAATACCTTTTATAGATATTACAATTTATTACAAATTGCCATACATTTCACTACTTCGTCCACAATATATTATATTTAATCCTTTAAACTACAAAAAATAGTAAATTTTCACGCGCATACGGTTGTGTGTACATATTTGATATATGCTTTGTTGTTTTTTACAACTAAGCACATGAAGAAAGCCACATCATAATCATCTATATGCTAGTGTTAATCTGAAAAAGGGGAGAGGTTGGTATAGGATTAAGACATTACCTAACAAACCAAACGTAACTTCTAAACGTAAATCGATACTTCACTATGGACGTTTTTATTATAGAGCAACTGAATATTAATAAAAATACGCTTTGATGATGGTTTCACTATTATAGCATAATAGACACAATTATGTCTGTAATAATGATCCCCAGAACCATTCTAAACACATTTCACTTCTACTGAACTTTGCATCAACTTAAACGACGATTTTGTGTAATTATGAATACCATTCTTATTAGAATAAATAATCCTTTGCTATACGTGTAACAGCTGATGAGACAATCTTTGTACATCTGAACAAAGACCTACTCTAACGTTATAATAACATGCCCAATATAAGTTACGGTAAGTCATAAACATGTAAGTTGCAATAAGTTTCGATAATTGTCGTCGTTTAAATTATATTTATCTACCACGTAAGTATCTAGTTAAGTATCCGTCACTCATACGAGGAAATGAATCATGCTTTTACATATTTCAGAACTGGAAATGTTTAGATAAATAAGTTTTATTACAATAGACACGTTGTAAATGGACATAAAAATATACCAATTGTTTACAACACTGTTTCTTAAATTCTAATATATAGTTAGTCTCTTGTTTATTTAATCTTTACGTTTTTATTATCTTCTAGTAATTATAAACATAACTAATAAAGCCCGACAATCTGAATTAGTTACCTATCTATATATATAAATAAAACTGGTATGTCTGTTTGCAATATCAAAATTACAACTTCCTTCTAAATTCATACGAAGTAAGATGTAGTTATATTATTAGTCAACTTTTAATTCACAAAATGAGCTATTAATCAATATTGATAAAAATTTATTCATCAATTTCGCGTTTAAACTTTTTTATATACAATATTTTATACTTATTTAGATACCTAAGTACTATTTAAGGAATTTGGCTCAAAATCAAAGTATATAACTATATTATCTATAAATTATTCTTCCGATTACGCATTATAAATACTTACATCGCTGTCTACTATTTTTTTAAATAAATTACATGTATTTTTCTATTATCATTGAATCAACTTACCTTATAAATAATGAAGTAAAGTTATCAAGTAAAGTTAGCCAACCTAATCATATCTATTTTGGCGAATGAAGTAATGTATAGAAACAATGACCAATAAAAATAGTTATACTAATTATTGCTATTTATTCTTATTAATTTTTGTATTGTAAAACTAACAATTGGTCCGTTATACTGGCCTACTATATTTAACTAAACAATCTTCGTATCTATTACTGTTTAGTCACTAACGCTTTTACTTGTACACGCTTACTAGACGAATAGAACTTGTCTGTATATAGAAACTTTTTACTGAACTGGTTTCGGAAATAATTATAGTAACTATTTGACACTTTTCTAGGTTTACAATAATTAGATACTAAGTGTTTTGAAAGGAATATTTAGATATATCCAGTTATTACTTCGCAGTTAATGTTGCACATTTGAAACTCATTTTGTTTTTATATTAAACTTTCAAAGCAAGGTAACTTCTCAGTTACTCTTCAAATGTTTTAATGTTATCTAAAATTAAATCTTAAGTAAGGTTGCATCCTATACTCTCATTAAACAATTTAATGACTCACATATATAACTATAAACTCACTCTATTTACTTACAATTAAATATATTTATGCTTAGGACTATTATCTACAGTAGGTACCCTAGAACTAACAGAAATTTGACTGCTGAGCAAAAAGATAAACCCAAGTATAATTTTATTATACATAGATGTGACTTCTACAAAACAGCTTACATAATTATAAACCTTTTTTCCGGCAAATTGAAAGACTGAGGTTTTAATTAAACTCTTTAAAGATTGTAAAGAAACAATTTAGGCCTATCTCACCGATGAAGGTTGGCGAGCGCGCGACGGCGACAGGGCCGCGCAGGGCCGGCTGCTCAGCGCTGCGGGCCATGATGGCGGCTATCGAGAAGTCCGTCGCGCGGCTCTTGCCTTCCGCCACCATCCTCGAACCCGGCCACCCGTCCACGTCCATCAACACCTCGCCACAATACCGCACCGGACCGTCCGACACATCCTCAACCATACCTCGCGACGGTCGACCACATAACAACGCGCACGCACAAACACGCTCTATTCCACGGTGGCAACGAGCACAAGATCAAACAGAACGGTGGCCGAGCACGGACTGAGCGTGCGGGTAGCTGAATTAAACATATCAAGCGAAAACAGCGCTGGAAATTGCTAAAAAAGCGCTTTCTTAAGAGTCAATACTTGCTACTCAAATTGTACATCCAACAAGTTTTGTCCTTTAGAAATTATTTTTCAAAAAGAAAATTAAAGCCGATCTAGTGCACTTATTAAATAAAACTTATTTGGAAATTAATTTTTAATGAAAATGAAATAAGATCTTTTCTTAAATATAAATAACTTTTCTACCTAATATGAAACCAAAAGAAAATATAATTGCATAAATTAACTAAATGAAAATAAAATCCAACTAATAGTAAACATAGTTATTTTCGTCAGTGCAGCATGAATCGCTGGATTGTCAACGCTAGCACAAGCGGGACGAGGGCGGGTCGGGGGGCGGTGCCGCCTCCCCAGTCCCCATCAACCACTGGGCTCTCTACCCGCTGACGCCGCCACCCCTCGACCCACTCATAACAATATCGCATTATTATTTAATTTGTATTCCATATCACTTACCGACTGTCACATTTCATTGTTAGCTTTTCATTCGCCACGTGGATTTAAGTTGCTTGTTTCAAATATGAGAATTATATTTAAGCCAAGTATTCTTTAGAGTAATAGTTCATAAATAATTAAAGTACAGTATGTTTAGTATAAGATTCAATATTTTAACAGAAAATTACGAAAAACATTCTATAATGAAAACGCGAGCGCAACCGTCTGCGCCGCCCATTAATGCAAACATTCCGTGTAGAGCGAGACAACGCTCACTAAAATTAATTTGTTCGGAATGTGATAGAGCGAGATGCCGCTACTTATTGAGTAGTACTTAAAACGATGTACCGAAGTTATGCTACGAAAGTATGCTCGAGCTCAACATAGAGTCACAGTTAGTATAATATTCCTAACTTTCTAATTTTACCAACAACAATCTTCAATTAATGATGTACCTAGCGGGTTCTGATTACGAATGGCGTTTATGATTTTATAAACAATCTCTATCCAAAACTTTATAAAAGATATGTTCATATTAAAAATGTTTAATGCGATTCTGTTGTTCAAACATTCCAACTATATTTATAAAAATATACTTTCTTAGAAGTTTGAATTTAAAAATATTAAAACGAGTCATTTGTACAATTAACCAGAGTATTTGAATGTAGTTTTACGTATCAAATTGTACATTTTTGACATTGTTATCTATTTATTTAAATTTATATATCTACTTATTTATCAATTGAATGCTAAAATTCTTAATAACAAACCTACAATAGGAATCGTAAAATTTTCCGTTATTATACCTTGATTTCCTTTCTGCTGCCAACAAAATATTAACGTTATGATGATTACAAGTGCTTCAGTTTACCCAGACATACAATCTAATCTCATTTCTTTACGTAGTTATGTTAAACCATGAAAAGTTGCCGTTTACGAACGTATGAAAAATAACTGCTTCTAAAATGTAATACCTTCTAGTGACTGAGGTAAGCATTAAAAGATATTATGGTAGTCTCGGATGTTTTTCAATTTGCTGAAATGGCAGAGCTTTTTATGACAATATTTCCTCATACAAGTTTAATGACTGATGAATAGATATACTTTTGTATAGATAGATATATGTTATTATAGACA
>JAOSYY010000014.1:8782534-8796700 GCA_025727935.1 Hebomoia glaucippe
ACAGGGTTCTATTTGAATCTAAATTGTATCAAAATTTTACAATTAAATCCTTATTTTAAATCGATTGTTAGTATTCAAAAGAAATAAATTTTACTTCGATTTCGATTAGTAATCTAATTAGTCACTTTTATACAGTTTAATATTTAAATTAAAAAATTGTACTAATTTTATAAAAAATTGTCTAAGGTTATTGTAGTATTGCTCATGAGCATCGTACACATTACATATTCTACTGGACGTAACGATAACTTAGAATACTTAATAACTTATTCTATGTATTCTAACTACGTCCACATGTGCAGTAAACCTTCCAAAAAATATTTGGAAATCGATACTATGAGCTAAGAATATTGTCCACTAAAAAGTAACAATAAAATATTAGGCAGCGGGCGGGCGCGGTACACCTCAAAGCAGTTCGCAGACCGCACGTCGCACTGTTATTATCTCAACACCATCGCACTCTACCTCAGCTCATTCCTTTTTTACCAGACTCCTCCATCTCCGTCTTTCTCTCCTAATTTGAGCAGGACTCGAAGCACATACTAAGCTCGACTCGAGGGCGTTCCCTCGACAATTTATCATTTAGCGTTGCCTACAGACATTATTTGAAACGCATTAAAATCGCGGTTGTGGAAAATTTGTCGGCATCGAAATTAGTACTCCTCTTAGACTGAATAATTTATCACTTAAAACGCATCCCGTACAAGTTGTGATTTTTCGAATTAGAAATTCATTGATGATGATCGACACGCATTTCTCAAATATTATAAATAAATTGCATCATTAACATCAAAATAACCTCTGTACTACGGTCAAACTATATGATTACCTATAAATATATATGTGCTAATATTAATTAACTTTTTTAATTAGATACCTATTATAAGAATTGATAGAAATTGTTATCTACATAGTTTTTTTTATATCTCTGTCAACCTGGGATGTTTTAAATTAATCTAGAAACCTATATAGAGTAAGTAAGGTACATATGTTACTCAAAAAGAACATTTCTTAAATTCAACCTAATTACTATTATTTTCCAGGTAATAAATTACTAAAAAATGAAAAATGATTGTTAAATAACACATGTCTCAAAAACAACATAATATTGTTACCTTCTAAGTTATAAAGATAGAAAGTACCTTATATCTAGTTGGCAGTTGCCACGAGCCTGATGGCCTGAGGAAGCAGTCACGCGCGCGGCGTGAACACGTGATGAATATGTATCGCCAGGCCGCAGCGCCTTGTAATTTGGGATCGCCGGTAATTATTTACGTGAGAACGGTCTGCACCGGATCCTACCGAAACGAATCGTTGATTGCAACATGATGCGACGCTGATCACGGACTGCCGGAGATAGTCTACTAATACGACTTTGCAAATGTTATCACTTTAGCTTTCTTTTGATCGCAGGTTTTTAAACAGAAAAATCAGTTTTTCGATTCATGCATTAGACTTGAAGTTTCTATGATATATTTTAAAATAGGGACTTATGGCATGCCTTTTATAATACTCAGTAGATATATGTCTTACTTAACTTAAAACGCCTACATATATTCTTAGACAGACGAACTTTTTGAATCTAGCCTGTGTTTTATATAATTAGATTATTGTATGGATGTTATTATTGATTTGCTAGAGAAGTCAAACAAGCTTTACTTATATATACTTCTACTTGAACTTCGAGGTGTTTAGATCGTAAAAACTTACCTCAATATAATTTATAATGATTGATTTTAAGTTGGTTAACATAAAAGTTTCTACATTTAATTTAACACAACTATAAATTTGTATTATTTTTAAAAGAACCTAATTAAGAAAATAAACAGCATGAATAAATATTAAACATGACATAAAGAAGTCTCGATTTTACTCTTCAGTAACTTTACGGACAAACAGCGATAAAAAATATCTTATTAGCACGGTAATTTAGCAAGAATTAAAATAAGTCTGGCGAGATGAATGTTTTATTTTGTTTCTGGTGTTGGAGTGACGACGGTTGTTTTGACTGAAAGTGACGTTTGCGTGTAAACAGCAAGCCTTCGGGACTTCACATAGAATAAATATTTTAAATATAAGAGTAGTGTTTATAGATAACTAATAATGTATCAAAAATACAAAATTTAGGAAATTTGTATGTACAATGATCAAATAGATTAATATTAAATATTACATATAATATATTTACACAACGTCAGAATAGGAAATGAATAAATACAATTGTCGATATACCCTAAGTAGGAAACCTAGCCGTATATATACGTGTTTATTCTAACTAAAAAAGTTGTAAGTGTGTAATATCAAAATAACGGCTATTTTTCTCAATATCATAGTACGGTACATATAATAGACACACAATTTATAATTTTTTGTCTGTCTGTATATTTGTTTCGGCTAATTACCGAAACAGTTGGACTGATCTTGAAGTGATGAAATAAAATTATTTTTTCATTGAAATATATAAATTATTTTTTTATTTATTTATTTCTTCATCAAATGTACGGTCTGATAATTACCTGTACATAAAAATCAACGCGGATGAAGCCAAGGAACAACAATACTAGCTAAAAATATGAACATTGAAAATTTAAATAAAAAAAGCACTTTATTTTATAATTAAGCGTTTTATTAGAAATAACCGTTTATGAGTTTGAAACAATACACAAGTTTCAATGTACAGACTACTAACGACATCTACTGTCATATCTCGAAACTTTCTTCTATATCTCTAAACAACTAGAGAGAACAATGGACGAAGTAACACTAGTTTAATGTAGTTTTTATATGATTAAATGACATTCTTAAAGTGTAAATAATTATTACATGACGCTTTATGAAAAATGAAAACGGTTTTCAAAATAAACTATTCATGAACATAAATATATACTTAGAACGAAAATATTTCAGTAACATAGTATTAGTGAATCTGTAATTTGGGTAAGAATCTGAACAACTGTACTGCTATATAACCATAAAATTATCTAATAAATATTCAAACCATGCGGTCTAATTTGGTATTGATTTTACAACATAAATAATTTTATTATTTCAATATCACCCAGAGCAACTGACGGTTTGTATAACCAACAAAATGTTAAATTGCTTGCTTTCAATACGTAGGTTCATAGATTTCATTTACCACGGCCAAAAAATATGTCTTACGAATGATGCAACTCAAACTAATATCGTTGGTATTCAAATAGATTACGGCTCAATATTCCATGTGTGTATTATCTTCTTAGAATAGTGAAGTCGTACTGTTAGGCGGGATTACTGGACGGTTAGGCGCCCCGCTGCGTAAGGGGCCTAAAAACACACAGACCGCGGGGCGCCGATGTCTAACCGCGCCTCTCACTAATAACACAAACTCTCCCTGTGTCATACCTTATTTCATCCGAACATCTCTCGTTTTTTCCGTGTCTTCGTTTTTTTAACAATAACAATAAAACGACTCTTTGATGATAGTAATCCTTCATCTTCATTGTCTTTTGGCAGTTTCTCGGAATAAAATATGTTATGCTCTTGAGATGTGATATCTGAATGTCATATTATAAATGGCATCATTTAAAATATTTTAATACCCTCTACATCAGGGCGATATTAATTTGGTACGGTTGAGTTGAGCGGGCCGGGTGCCACCGGAATGTTAAATGACGGATTACTGCTGCCGAGATTTAAAGATAACTGCCTCAGATCATACTGATTCTAGCTTTTTCCTTATATATCCACATAAGTGGTATATTATTATTATATTTTCCTGAATCTTGTTTTTTAATTGCTACAAATCGATTTATTTATAACTGTCTCTGAAATCTGGTCAGAAATAATCAAAAACAATAGATTTATCTTTAGAAACATGGTAAGACTTTTGTAACCATAGTAACAGTTAACAAAGTTGTTTGTGCTTGGAAACTATTTGATTAATGTTAATAGTTTATAATCATATTTTATTAAGTAATATTTCTAATCATGGTGAGAATAACAGTCGAAATGGTTCGTAAAAAAGCCGAACATCATGATTGTCTCCTAGCACCACTAGAAGAAATTGCTTTGCACCAAGAAAATATCGAAAAAATAGAATTTATACAAGATTGGTGTCCAAAACTTAAGATTCTGTTAATGCAAAGTAATTTAATAGCAAAAATTGAAAATCTAAATAAGTTAAAGCATTTAAACTATCTCAATTTGGCTCTTAATAACATTGAAATTATAGAAAACTTAGAACGCTGTGAATCGTTGCACAAGTTAGATTTAACATTAAATTTTATTGGTGAAATTATAAGCGTTGAAACGCTTTCAGAAAATTATAATTTGGAAAATCTGTACTTAACTGGGAATCCTTGCACCGACTACGAAAATTACAGAGACTTTGTTATCGGCACTCTTCCGCAGCTTTTATATCTTGATGGAAAAGAAATTGAAAAATCGGACAGAATTAAAGCACTACAAAATCTTCCATACATACGCTCAGATATTTTATTTGAACAAGAACATTATCGTTATCATAGACAAGCGCAAAAGTCAAGGTTAGAACAAGATATACAAAATAAATGGGAAAATGAGTACAGGGATATGGATCCTGATGAACGGAATAAGAAATTTTGGGCAGAGAAATGCGAAAATGCTCCTGAGGTTCGTTATGAAATAGAACGCATGAGGCAATTAAAAATAAAAGCTTATGAATCTGAACCAAAACAAGAAGAAAGGCGCCTATACAAATATTTTGCTCCGGACGGTCGGCCCTTTAACATAAATCAAGCCAAGATAGAGTTCTCATTTAGTGATTTGGAACCCGATAAATATATATTAGATCTAGCAATATATAAATACTTAGACACGAGTTTATTAGTGATTGATGTTCAGCCTAATTATATAAGAGTAAAAATAAAGGGCAAAATATTTCAACTACACCTTCCAGAAGAAGTGGACATTTCTAAATCAATAGCGCAGCGATCTCAGATTACTGGTCATTTGGTAGTGACAATGCCTAAAGCAAATATTATAATTACCAAAGCAGAGTGTAAGAAAAAAATATTACAAAATTCTCAGCTCCTCGAAGAGCCCATGATTAAAAATTATGTAACAAATACAGAACAATCAAAAAGAGAATATCTAGAAATAGGAGGATCCGATGATATTCTAGATTTTTCTAAGATGTTCCAATCAAAACCTACGTCTATTTATGTAGATGCTAGATTGAAATTATCCGTTAAACAGCCTTCACCAGGCTTTGTTGATAATCCTGATGTACCCGAGTTAATATAGTCAAATTCACAATAAAGGAAAATATGGTAGTATATCATAATTTTACGTCAATAATGCCTGCGTCATATTTTAATTTATCATGCATAACAATAAAACATGTGATTCTTTCAACTACATAAATATTTATTAAAAACTTAACTAGAGTTAAAGCTGACATTTAGATTGCATTTGTAATTATAAAAATAATAGTAACGTACTCATATGACTAAGATTAGAAATAAACTTTTATAAACTTACAACGTCAATGTGTAATACTATAATGTCACTTATAACTAAATAAAGTTACTGAATAAATATAATAAACATTTTTAAGATTAAATATAGTAAATATAATATGTAATACAATTCTATTAATACTAAAAATTACGGTAAAATTTTGTGTCTTAAGATCTGAACAAGAAACCTAAAAAAAAGGATCTAACTGCACAGAAAATGGCAATAAATAATTAACCAAAATATCCATGATATTACATGATTAGTTACTATAGCACTACGCTTCACAATTGCTTATAAATAAGACTAGGCGTTTTATTTTTGTTGTAGCTGTAGGAATAAATCTCCTATACCTTGAAGATCAATCTTCCTTATTTTTTGAGTAAAATTTATGCAGTTCTTCAACACAAGTCCACTTTGTAAATTTTTATGTGGAATACATTTAACATTGTTAGACATTCTGGTGACATGTTTTTCAGTTTGTGTTTGCAATACTTAAGCTTTTTATTGATATTTTAGATACGTCTTCAATATTTATTGTCACAACTTAAAAACCTTTATTAATTAGATTTGTCTAGTTTCTACACCATCAATAGGCGGTATGCCATTAGTTACTGGTGGAGCTACCATAAATGACAAGAAACCATCAACATCATGCATTTCCTTAGATGTAAATTTGGCAGAGATCTGGTGACGACCGCCCCACGGTGGTGTGATCTGGAATTGTGCTGTTGCAAATTCGCCTGGGGGCACTACCTAGAAGATAAAATAAATTATTGATAAATCTTATAAAGGTTATTACTAATAGCGTATACTATACTATAACCTAGGAATATTATCTAACAATTATATAAGTTGTAAGATAATAACTATTTTATACAGTTATACTATTAAAATGACTAATAAAAAATAGTGAATACCCAATTACAAACATTACACCATAATTTACTATATTTTTTAAAACCTGTATTAAACCTCTGTATGTATTTCTTTTTTTCTTCATATCTCACACCCTTTCATGCGAGTAACATTCTTACAAAGCTAGAATTTTTACTTCATATCTTAAATAACTTTATACCTGATCAAGCTCAATCTTGAGCTGTTTGTCGAGGCCTGGACCTTGAATGTAGAACTTGCCATTTTTCAACGGAATAGGCAAAGGATTTTCCAACTTAACATTGACAGTAAACTCTTGTTTGGACACCGGTTTTCCATCGATTGAGATTTTAATATCAGGATTGCGAACTCTGAAGTCGTCTTGTGCAAAGTAATCGAAATTTCTATCGACTATTGTTGCAAGGCAAGCTATATTGAAAGAAGCCTGTAAAATTTAAAATTTATTTGACAACTACGACAAAAATAATGTGCTCGTATAGGAATAAATATAATTGATGGCACAGACTATTTATTAACACTTTATTCCCTGTTCTATACCATGTATAAAAGTGATATATCAGCAGTCAGTTACATTATTTATGAATTATTTAGTCAATTTGATTTATTTTTTCAAGTATTCTGCATTTCGAAGTTCTCCATTTATCATTGTTAAAATTAACACTCGTAAATACTTTACTTTATTTTATAAGTGTAAAACACACAAAAATTTAATGTTCCTCCCAACCGTTTAATGTTGAAAATAATAGAAAATATAAACGTGTAAGAACCAGCGAACGTAATTTCCTATATTCTTTTCACAACAGCAAAGGCATGAAGTTTTTAAGCTCTACCGTAAAATTACAAAAACCACATCCAACAACAGAAAGTTTTACAGATAATTTTACTAAAAATATTATTTACATACCTGATCTACTAATTTCTTATAGTAATCATCGAAAGTAACTAGTAAAGAGATTTTCTCTTTTGCTTCAGGCCCGAGCACCAAATCAAATTCTTCTCTCTTAACTCCGTCACCCGTAACTCCAGTATACGTTACTGTGTCTACTCGAAGTACACCCTTTACATTATGTTGATTTATGGTGGATCGATTCTTCATGTGTAGTACCTATTTGAATTAATACATATTGTCAAATTACATCAGAAACTTTAGAAAAATCTTAAAATGGAAAGGTAAAATTATATCATAGTAATGTACAGAACTTCAATCTGTAAAAATGGCCGTAGTATTTTGCTGTCTGAATGTAAAATATACATCTCTGCTAATGAAGTACTCACAACAGCAAAGTCTTGTCCAATCTTAATATCGTCTCGAAGTTCGAATTCAAAAATAACGTCATTGAAGGCGTCGTTGAGATAATACCTCGCGAAAATGCTTTCAGATTTACGTAAAGCCTTCTCCATTGTTAAGCGTTCTTCCCTTGTTCGTTCCGGGTATTTGTACAAATTTGTGACATCCTTTAATTAATACAAGAAATATATAAACTTATTTAAACATTATAAAACTTAGAAAAATTATAACTGCCTCATTTGCCCATTAAACGTAATAAACTTAAGTGTTCATTTTTTTTCAATAGAATGAATTCAGATTTAAAATACATGTTTAAAATATAATAGACATGACGAAATATTTTGATATTCACTTCTGTAATGTGGATACACATTTACTAATTATGAAAAAACCTTTATTTCGGCCATAAACTAATGAACAACGAAATTTATAGCTATTTTTCTAATATATCTTCAATAGTGCTTGTTGCTTAAACTCTCTTAAGCTTTAGAATAAATACCGCAATATTTTTAAGTTAACATGGCAGGTATGTTGTTTCATTTTATACATTATTTTAAAAATAAAGTACATAAAGCTTATAAAAATAAACGCCTGCAAACTTATTTTTGCAAATGATCCGTCTGTATATTACCTCACGCTCCATTTTGCCTATTGTTTTTGTAGAGATATTTTGACCTATGGACGTTGTATCTCGTGCCATTAGTTTCAAAGGCTGAATTTCGCCTGAATATTTCCATAGGACCTGAAAAAATTTTTGTGTAATTTTTAAGAAAACTATTCAAGATTGTCAAAACAAAGAAATAAAAAAACAACTCATAAAAACTGCATTACAAAGATTTATAATAGAATTTATGTTTAAGTTATTTAGGTAAAGCTACGAAAAACGAACAATTTAAATATATTATAAAATTACCTTATCAGCGTTGACCTGTGCGAAAACATAAGCTGCATCATATGGTCTTTGTAATTCACCGTCACGCACTGCTCTCAACGAAGCCGGTCCACATCGGTACACGTCCTCAGATGTCTCTTGTGGAGTGGAGTCTATCGCCTGCCAGCCACCGTACTCTGGACCCAAGTCCGGTCGCTCCATCCATACCTACAATTAGTCATCAACTTATTTATTTTTTATATCAAATATTGAAACCATATGACATCATTGAATGACGAGCTATTAAACGGTTGTTATTTATCAGTTTAAAATTTAAAGACATTTAAATTCAATCACGCGATGTGTTGTCATCCTCATATATCAAAAAATAACTTCCAATCCAAGCATTTAAAAATAATTAATATTTCAATTAAAAATATACATAGAAAAGTTTTAATCAGAAAAATATTACGCCTCATACAAACGCGTTTAATATTAAAATTGATTTCGAAAATAAAATAATCTACTACTTATTTTCATTGATATAAATAAACGCTATCGTCACAATAATCATAAAAACTATCATAAAACAAGATAGCTAACCTCATTCCACACGTGATAGTTCCAAACGGAATCTCTGGTAAATTCTTCCAACGTGTTTCCGTCATCGTCTTTGATAATATCAATAGTCAAACTGCCCTGACTGTCGTGTGCTGCATCATACCCACTTACTGGCCTACAGGGTATACCCAAAGCTCTGCAAACTAATCACATTATTCGTATATAGACATGGTCACAAAGATATTTAGTGCATGAATAAATTATTTATTTGATATTGTTGAATATCGTTCAAATATGTATTACTAACTTGTAGTTAAGACTCCCGCATAAACCCAACACTGTGCGTACTTCACTGGCTTCTTTTTTTGATAATATGTCTGTAGTATTGCCAGAGAGCCGACCCACTTCAACGGATGAGTGCCGCCACTGTAGTCGCTCAGTTCCTTGCCCCAGTTTCCGAACAATACTCCATTATCATCTTGCACATTCACCGCTGCTGAAAGAGCGCGAGCCGTCCTGATAGGATCACTTCTTGCCCGACCTTTTATCTGGAATAATGATTATTATTCTTTAATATATTATATTAATAAAATTTTGTTGACATTTGATAGCACTAACTTTGTTTTAGATAATTTAAAAGTAATTATACCTTTCCAATTTCCCTAACTAAGTATAGAGCACAATCTAATATATCTTTTTCGTATTGTGCGTAATTCCATGGAGTGGGTTTTATTCGATTGTGAACACCTCTAAACATTAGACCACCATCTTCTAGTACATATTCATCCCGATGACTATGTCCTAAAACAATAATAACGTACAATGTTAATTCTGAAAACTGAGCAGTGTTAACTAATTAGAATTTTCTCCAGGAAAAATTATTATTTATGCGGTTAATTTTACCTGGCATATAAACACTGTCATTCAAGCACCACGCGTTAAAAAGAACATATATTGGCAAGGGGTGAGTGTAGCTCAAGGAGCTGCCACCATTTAGTTTGGTGTCGACGTCCATACGCCAAGCAGCAACAATGCAGTCGGCTGAAGGTGTCACAGCCACGATCAAATGTGAATCCATTTGACCTTCATATACTGCATTCCATAAACCAAGAGTTTCCGATCCCTTCTCTAACATGGGAACAGCAGCCGATGTATCATCGGACGGCCCACGCTTATCAACATCTGTTTAAAAATTATTTCCATTGAGTTTGCTTAAAATAAATGCAGGTGCTTCAATATGAGTAACTAATAAAATAATTCCCACCTCCAACATAGAATATAAAAGATAAAGCATCTCTCTGCGCATCGTATGGCCTGTTTAAAAGTATATCTAGTTTAAAGGCTTGGCCTCGTCGTACAACAAGACACCTGTCAACATCTCTCGTCATGAGATTGAATTTACTTGTGTGATGATTTTCCCCATTCGTGTCAATACAAAAGTCAATGCCTTGCACTGCGAGGACACCTTGACGCGTTCCGTCGATCACATCTGTAAAAACATATATATATTTTAGCTATTGCGAAAATAAATTCATATAGTTATATAACAAAAATAATCTACAAACATTGCGCTGTACCTAGATACCTCAATTCATTAATTAGCGTCTTTTAATGGGATTCGTCATCGCTACGAATTTTCGCGCCTTATTTTTTGGAGTATAGCCAATTTGTCCATTTACCAATTTTTTTGTTATCTTATAGGTTTATTTTTGGATTGAATTATAATATTTATTTTAGTCTGTTTTAAAAAAATGCATACCTGGTTGAAACGGCACTATGATGTATTTGGTACGCCGTCCAAAATAATGTCTCCACAAATTTTTAAGGTACTCCATTTCTCAAGTTTAAAACAATATTAACCTATTATGTACTTATAAATCAATATTATCACATTTTCGAAATCTGTTATGAAATAATGTCAAGCAAAATAAATCATGTTGAATTCGTATTTGAAGTAACACTGTGGCGATCTAATTGATTAGACAAACGTGCAGTTCCTTGAGAATGCCGTCATACACTGTAGGCTCCCTCTTAAGACTCTGTTTATAATACTCCTGCAGACCTACTCAACTGGGAAAATGATGTCATAGAGCAAGCACGTGAAAAGCTTAACTACATATGATGGGAAATGATGCAGACTTGACTATTTGAGTTCCTCTTAGAAAACCCTCATTCGACAGAGCGTCAATAGTATGTCATACTTGTTTAAATAAAACACATCCGTAAATCATATTCGGTTCATGTCCTTTCTTAGAACGAAGACCTTTTAGTCACACGTTTGTAATTGTCAATAAACATAATAGAATTTAAATAATTTAACTTCTCAACTACAATTTATTTATGAGTCGCAAGCATCACTCGTCAATGAGATCACCAAGGAGCGAGATTCAAATAACAATATATTGTCACAGCTGAACTTTAATAATCAATAATGTTCTAGGACGTGATAATTAATAACACGTTTTGACCTTAACGAGATAACTGCTTAATTGATTTCAATTGTCCTAATAACTGTATACATTTGGTTACGGTTTTCATATGATTTATCCTTATTGAGAATTCGCATCTTTGTATTATATCGTCATTGTAATAATAGACAAACTCACAGACGTCTTTCATGATAAAATATGAAGTATATAGTACCTAAGCGTAATCGCCCTTGCTCATAGATATTCATAATACACTATTCGTGGTTACTACAACATACACAGAAAGTAGTAAGCTCTTTTACTGTATAGGTCTTAGTCTTAATTCCTGTTACAATGAAGTAGTAAAGAATATGACGGATTGTTTTTATAATTTGTTTATTGTGAAAATTTGCCACAAGGTGCAGAATAAGAATATTATTGAACCTTACAATGTAGTCGTACGTCTTTATACTATTGCGATAGTGCCATCTCAAGTTTGACAGCATTTTCTTAAGGCAATGCTACGATGTATGCATTTGGACGTAATACCACAAAACTTACAACCATGACACAGAAATACATTTTCCATTTACATTGCAGATAAATGACTGTTATGGCATTAATTGTTGTTGTGGGTGCACAGATCCATATCTGACAGTCGCCGATATGTTACCTTGGACTTAAGACTACTTAGAAGGCGTAGGTTTACCTAGCTCACACAACAAAGATTTATTTCGATTAGATGAATAGTTCCTCACATTAGTAATTGTGTAATTATTTATCATACACTTCAGTTATATAGCTCACTAGCGGTGCTCCGGTTTTATCTCCTTGATCTTATATGTATAGATGCTAATGATTAAGGTGATGGTAAAATAAAAGTAGTCTATGTAACCCATTATGGCATTCGGTTGGGCAATTGACAAAAATACATGATTAAAAAAAGTTATTGTTATATCACAAACATAATCCATTTTAAAAATTATGTATTGATGGATAAATATCCATTTAACTTTACCATTAATTCATGATTATTCAGCATTCAGTTGTATTTTTTATTTAACATATTATAACGAGACTAATATGTCTATTATTAAAAACACATCATTGGTAGGACAATTATTACTCAATGTACCTAAATATATTTACTATTAAACCTTTGTTTCACAGAATGAATAGATTCTTGTGGCTAATTATGTTATAATCACCATCTAAACAGTAATTGAGTAGTATTAAACAATAGAAAACCAGTTTTCTAGGAAATACATATGTATTTATATCTATGCTATACGTCTGTCTACGCATACAACGTGTTTAAAGTCCTATCAACATATATTAAGTGTTATTTCATAATTTGAAATGCTCTCTCATTAATCTTGAATATAAAAGAAATATTTTTAATAACTCTTGACCACAAAATAAACTTAATTTTTTCAAGTTATTCATCGTTTACTTTAACTAATTATAGATGTAATTATCAATCATGAGACAAAACATACTCGTGGATATCGAAAGAATATTATGCAAAACTACAACAACAAAAATAATGTTACGTAAGTATATTCGATATAACCATAAATATTTTTGAAATCGAATAATAATGAAAAAAGAAAGACTCATATAAATTTAATTAAAATATATTCGATGACGCGTGTTGATAGTTTTTTACGTATCATTTTGTGTTATTTCCTTTTATAGATAAAAAGGGCTCTTCGTGAATTACCAATATCTGAGGTATACAACGAAAATATAATGAATTATTTTGAATCCATTGTCAGCATTTACAATACAATCCCAAACATTTCTTTCTTCAACGATTTTATTTTCATATATTTAAATAAACTCATAATTCAAATGCTAGCCTTATACAAGTTGTCGTATGTATACATATAGGTAGATATAATAATAAATACATTTTGTCTGAAAGTTGCGGCGATAGACATAATTATCGAAAAAAGTTAGGTTTCTTGGAAAAATAATTAAGACTCATAAAATCGCGAATAAAATCCAAATTGTATGTGTTTCGCTTTATGAACAATATCTTAGGTTTCTACTCCCGCCAAAAATGCTCAATCTAAATACTCAGATAGACTAAACATAAATTTAACACGAAACATGGCTAGCATTATATAACAGATTAAAGAAATGCAATTTTTATTCTGTATGGAATGAGCATGCGTAAGGTGCAGTTCTACCCATCGTTAGTAGGTACGTGCTGGTTTACCTTGGAGCTTAAAGTATGCGCTCTACGACCACGCTACTAAATATTTATCAACGTTTCTCAAGTCGGCTTTAACTTTTTGTACAATTTATCATTTTGAACCAAATAATATTTTTAGGACTCGTAGCGGCCGGCGGCTTCACTCGATTTCATTTCGATTTTTACACCTTTGGTTACATTATTAAACTTTTAGTAAGGACCCCTTATTTATTTGAAAATATAGTATAGCCTATAACCTTCCTCGATAAATGTACTATCCAACGCCGAAAGAATTTTTCAAATCGAACCAGCTATTCCTGAAATTGGCGCGTTCAAACAAACAAACACCAGTTTTATAATATTAGTATAGATAGATATGTATTTTTATGAAACCGACACTAAACTGTAATTAAAGTAGTAGTTATGATTACTTCTTAATTTTACAATTTCGTTATACAATTAG
>JAOSYY010000014.1:8802395-8833139 GCA_025727935.1 Hebomoia glaucippe
TAAACCATCATCATTAAAATGACCATCGATCTAAAAATAATACACAAATATTAGAATAGACCAACATAATAGATTAAAGTATCTTTTAAATCAGAAGCCCGCAGAAAAATATATTTGCTGAAAGTAGAGGTTGGCGGTTATATGTTTCTTTACTACTTACCATAGATGAAATTGCTCTACAAATTCGTATTGGATTTCCGCGATCCGAGTGTTCTAATCCACTACGTTCTAATAAATAAACAGCTGCTGGTAAGACTACATCATCAAACTGTCCAAAAATCCATTTACGACCTATAGGCTGATGCCAAGTACCGCACCATAATTTACCATGGTCATTCAACACGTATTCTTTTCTTGATTCATCATTTTCCATGTATACTGTGTCTTCACGACACCACGGATTGAATATAATGTAGATATCTTCATCACATTTATAATCGTTGCGATTATCCCGTTGACCCAGTCGACTAGTTTGTATCCAACAATTCCATAGACCAACAGGTGCAGTTGGTGGAACATTTACTTGAAATGTGATTGTATTTCCATCTTGTCGGTGAATGTTTATATCCCACTTCTCTGACTCTGGTATAGTCGAGGTCAGATTTTGGACAGAACCTTGAGAACAGGTAGTACGTCCATACGTAGCTTGCTGTGGGGCTGCACTAAAACGGTCAGTTACGGGTCTTTCCGCTGTTGCATGAGGACTAAGCGGACTCGGCTGAGCGGGAGGAGGCGGGTCGTTGCCGAAGGAACTACGCCGGACGCTTAAACTGTTTGCCTCTCTTATACTACTAACAGGACTCATAGAAGCAGTCGTACCTACGGTTGTTGTTATTGTACTGGCATCCTGCATACGCGGTAACCCTACACTCATTCCAATACCGGATCCTATTACATCACGTGGGTGATGAAATATACTTTGAGGGGTAATCCATTGTACGGGCAAAATCACACGAGTTCCTTTAGTTACACAGGGCTTTGGTCCTGAAAAAGAAATTTAACGTTCTAATTTTGTTTACGTATATACATTATTATTCAAAAATCATGTACACTCCATTTACTATATTACGACATAATTATACATACCACAGCAAAGAACTACATGAATTAAATCTAGTTGCTTATCTGAAATCCTATCAAAACGTACTGCGAAGAGAAATTTTTGACCTCTCCTTATAACAGGGTTTGGAAATACACTATCATTTACTAAATCGTACAGGTCGGTGTGATGTTCCTTGGAGTTGTCACGTGAATAAAACTCCGTTAGCTCTACTTTCAACGGTTGTTGCGAATAATAACTTTGTGGTATTAATTCCATAGCATCTTGGCGGCGGCGACGTTCGTTTTGGTCAGCTAATTTGCATATTAAATTGTGTGAATATTGTGTATTGGGGCTGTTCCTGGGTGAATACTTTATTCGGTGAGAAAATCCTGCACTGTGAGAACGACCAGGCCGGAATTGAGCAGTAGGACCAGCTCGCTGCATCGGCCACCGTCGTGTCTGTCCCGGGCGATGACAAAAACTAGATATATTATAGTTTGCAGATAATCCTGGAACATAGTTTGTAGCCATTCCACCAAGTGTTATTTGCTGTTCACAGTGGCAACTAAGCGTGCTTAACGCAGTAGCCAATCCAGTAATTCCTCCGAGCCCCATTCCGGTTATACTAGAAGTCATACTGGATGACATCTTATCTACGGTGGGCTTTTCAACAGCTGCCATAGTCTCACTTTGAATTAATGTTTGCTGTAAACTTCGCTCTGGGATAGAACCAGAGCAAGTGATGTTTATATTCATGAAACAACTCCTTTTATATAGCAAATTAGAGGTGCTAGTTCATCCACCGCCAAGGTGTCATATAACATGAAAGCGCCGCACTTACTTGTTTCGAACAAAGTGTCTTTGTCTATAATCGTTCATTTGAATCCAACGTGTATGTGGTATCCTCGTTGTAAAATGATCTTCTCGTTAAAAAAACTGTAATGACAATAATGAAATATACATATAATAGACAATAAAGATATAATTAGGCATTTTTATTAACAGAATTCCGAACATATGTACAATGAGTTACGTTTATAAAAATATCGATTAAAAATATGCAGGTAAATAAAAATTCGAATTTTGACTCAAAAATTAACATACTTAAAGGTTACTATTACAATGATTCTTAATGTGCTTATTTTAATGTGTTTTTCAAGCACGAAATAATATTCTTGGACAAAACTATACACAAAACATTGTCCCTAGACTAAAAATAGTGTGAAGGGGATCTAAACACGTTTTTACTTGTTCAAATTTATTTAATAATTAATCTTACCGTTTGAAAATGCATGCAAATGCATTGGCAACATTTTAGACAAAAACTTGATGGTTGCTAGGCAACCCCATGGAATAATTTTGTAAATAAATAAGTATTTATATATAAGACTATAGTAGGTCAGGAAATCAAAGTATATATCGCTGACTATATTTTAGTACTTATCAATACCTTATAATATCATCTATTAGCGACAACTTCAAAATAAAATGATACTTCTTTAAAGTATGAGAAATAAGAAACACTGCTAAAGCTCGGTGTGAATCTATAAGATAAAAATGGGGCTTTATAGACTGTTTAGTTATAATGTGGAAATTCAATACAAGAGTTACTTTCTTTCCAAAGCAATGTTGTTTACTGTGATAACAACTGTTCTAAATATTATATTACCGTTTCTAATAGTATACAGAAGCAGAGGTGACGTATTATACTGAGATACATACTTACATAGTATAAATGAACATGTCTGTTAATCGCTGATGGTTTTTCTTTACAGGGAAATGTATGTTCTCTGCATTTGCGAAATAGTTTTATTTCCTAGATTTCGAAATAAGATTTCTTGTGCTAATTGTCATATTATGTAATGTACACTTCATTGTAGTAATCAATATAATATATATTTATATATGAAATAATAATAAAGATATCATATTAAATATTAAAACATATAAAAGCTGTTAAATAACTATATTGAATAAAGTATATAATTCTTATTGTAGGCTTTTGGTTAAAATCACATCATTTCTATGAACAGCCAATGGTTCATTCAACATTTGACTATTTACTTATAGCAGAAACTGAAGACCCTAGTCTTTCTATCATATGTGGTTTTGTACAGTATAAAGAAGATTTACAATTTGAAAAACAATGCAGGGAGGTTCAGGTATTATACCTACTGTTTATAATTTATTAATTATAGGTTTGAAATATTTTTTACAAAATCTTTCTGCATATATTTTTGTTACAGATACAAGAATATGACTACAATATGGATGGTAGAAATGATGTTATAGACTTCAAGCTTCATCTAAGTCTACCAAAAAATCATACAATAATATCTGTAATTTTAATTCTGGCTCTTGATTTTCATCTAATGGTAAGAATAATAAGGCTAATAATTTATATTATTATAATTAAAAGCAATTTAATATTCAATTGACATCTTTTAGACAATTTGTCCACTACAAATGCAAACATTAGCTGTAGTTAGTAAGGAATTCAATGTACCATCTTCTGGATTTAAGTTTTATGGAAATCTGCAGTTCTTCCAAACATCACATTTACCATGTTTAAGGCATCATATAGATACAGCATTCAATATATCATTACTAACTTACAACAATGATGTTAATACTAAGGATAGAAACATAGACTACCTGTTAGAAAAATATTTTTCAAGAGAAGGTAATTTACTTTTATATATATTAAAATATTTAAATAAGATCTGAAAATTATTACTATGTGGTTAGATCTTAATTTTCAGTAACCTCACTGGTGAAACCAATCTTTCTAAGAAGCCAACATGGATATACAGGAAATATGGTCTTAGAATTATATATGAAGATTCCACAAATGAAGATATTGTATATTCCTAATATAATGCAAGAACTTAAATGGGTGTGGCCTCAATATTTATCATTTGTGATACTCTTTTATTGTATTTTCAATAGATTTAAAAGATTTGTTTTTAACAATAGACTTGTTATGGCATGGGAAATACTTCCTTGGAAAAAGTTGAATTGAGAATAAATAGATAACTTTGAATAAAATTTATTACATGAAATAAATAAAAATAGATATATTAAAGCACCGTCTAAATTAGCATGTGTAATATGAAGATTCAATACATATAGTGTGTAAAATAATATTCTTTTTTATTCTATATACATTTTATTCACAAATCTATAATAACATGACAAAATTTTTACATTGTTCTGGCAGTGATTTTTATTGAGTAAGGGTCAAAGTTGGTAATTGACTACCAATCTCTGTTTTTAATTGGTCTAAGTCGGCTCTATTGTCTTCTAAGATAAATGTTTTCCCACTGTAGTCATCAAGTTGTACAAGTAGATAGCGACAGACATAATTTCCATATTCATTCTGCAATACAAAAATGTTTAATTAATAGAAACCAGTAAGCAGCTACACATAGACATCTAAAGGACATTATTATAGTTGCCTATAGATAAAATGATATAGTATGTATAAATCCTTTGAAAAATGTTCAATGAGATAATCTTCTGGTACAGATAAAAAGTATGTTCAATCATTATTAAACTTCCTTTTTTTTCAAACAAATCAATAATAAATAACAAACCTGTTTCATATCCAACTCTACTATTGCCTTATTTCTCACTCCTTTTATATAAAACCTCATCCTCATGTGCTTTATTCCATTCTTCTCATAGACAGCATGACTTACATGTGTACGCCTTCTTCTTGTTGTTTCTTCACCATAACCCTTGATGGGGGCACCAAGAGCATCTTCAACTCTTGGATCCTATGCAATATTTAACATAATATATTATAAAAATGTGGAAATATGATTATTTATATTCGTAAGACACTTAAAACATGATTTTTTTACTAGTAAAAACTACAGACAGACATCTAACAACAAACCAAATTATAAAATGCTTGCTACATAGAAATATCAAAAAATTAGTATCCTGTTAAATATAGAAATAGAACTGAAACAGAATTATAAGTATATAAAATAACTATAAACTTACATTTTTACATTTTTCGAGAGCTACAGAATATATACTATTCGGACTATTACTTGAGAATAATTCTCTGAAGACATAGTAAAATATCACACCAGTAACTCCGACTCCAACTAATATAATTCCTGTGTATGAAGCAGTTTTAGTAGCTTCTCTGACCTTTTCTCCTAGTGGTCTTACATCAGTAGAAACATCTGACCTTTCATTTGTGGATCTAGATTTTGTTAACTCGCCTTCTTTATTACTTGAATACCAACGAATTCCGCTTGTTCGTGAAAATCCAAACACAGCTACAGGAAATGAATTATTACATCGAAAAATGGATATAGTTTTATAAAAAAGGTTCATGGTAATTTTAACTTAAAATATTCAATAAAACGGAATTCAACTTTAGTAAAAATATTATGACCAAAGTAACCGGTCACCTGTCTTTGTCATTTGTCACCATTATCATTATTAAATAGTCAATTACCGTTGCCAAAATTTCAATTTTTAAATAACCATATGCGTTCCAAAGACTACTCGTCTTAGTGAATAGTGCTTGGATAATTTCATTATTATTCATAACTTTAAGTTTCTTACTTAACTTTAAGTTTTCATTTGTTTATTATTAAGGTTTAACAACTATATACACATACTTGTCTTACTACAAAATTACATATATAGTTTAATCTATGTATACATTTAATTTACAGATAAACACAACATTACTATGATAAGAATAAAATGAAAATCTTTATATTTACATAATGAAAAATTAAAAACAAAAAATCAACTCTTAATCAATATCTATTACTATTTTTAACTCCACACTATATATACCAACATTTATTTTACTATATATATATTAACCACATTATATTTTTAATAGCTAGCTTTGCTTATTAAAGACTGATGGTTCGACATTTAGATCTAAGCTACCATCAACTTTCACGACGTTGTCGTAGAGTTACAAAATGAGCTTCAACGGTGATTTCAGACCATAGTAATTAGGATAGTATTTTATTTGCATGGGGGAATGAAACACGAGCGAACAGTTTAAAAAGGGAATGTGTAATCCAATTTGGAAGACCAGTAACGGGTAATTCATTTCGTCATTCAGTAACGTATGTAAAAGTAATAGTTGAGAGGCGCGACTGCATTTTCTCAATGACTCCGCTATACAAATATTGAGCCTATTTTGATAAGTATCATGGTGTTTTTATTGATTTATCACGAAACACAACTTTCATAGAATATTTTTCTGGACTGCCTCAATATTCTCAATGTATTTTGCTTGGTAAGGAGTTTGAGACTCAATAGTATACGAGTATAAACCATTATACATTATTAAACGTCAATAATCTCTACCTTTCCAAACTAACGTTTGACAAAACACCAAAAGTGACATTTGACATAAACTTTATATCAACGTCATGCAACCTATACCGTGATACCAATATGTTAATTGTTAATACGTTGTACGTCACAAGATGAATCCTTCAAAACAATTGCATTATTTATCTGACTAATTTAAGTTTATTCTCCAAACATAGATATAATCGTGTAATATAAATTCAAGAAATACACAAGAAAATTTTAAATGATAGTTTTCAGAGAAACATTTAGGTTGTGCTCACTTTAATAGCAGTGATATTTTTGTATGTGAATTAATACCTTAAACATTCAATAGCAGCAGCTGGGTCACAATTATTATTTTCATAATATGCACGTAATGAATTAAATATTTTAAATTTCTAAAGACAACATTTACCAAATTAATATTTCTTACATATCGTAAAAAAAATAGAAAATGTTATTAATTTCGATACATCTTTAATATGGTTACAATTTATACTAACAAACACTCTGCTAAATTAAAATCATAGACATAAAAGAAACATTTTTGGAAATTATGGACTGGATAATATCTGATGAGCTGGGGCTCACAGTTGGTCACCTGGTTGGTTGGGGTGCAGCTGGAGCGATGATCGTAGGAGGTATTGCGCCTTACATTCCACAATACAGACAAATAAAAAAGACACAAGATGCAGAAGGATTCTCTTTGTATGTTTGTTTGACACTACTTATAGCTAACACCTTAAGGATTTTATTTTGGTATGTATGTCTATATAATTCTTCTATTACTGCATTACAGCTATTATATAATAATATGTATTTTAAATTAAAGGT
The DNA here is from genome assembly GCA_025727935.1 of Hebomoia glaucippe. Taxonomy (NCBI): domain Eukaryota; kingdom Metazoa; phylum Arthropoda; class Insecta; order Lepidoptera; family Pieridae; genus Hebomoia; species Hebomoia glaucippe. The sequence goes on from JAOSYY010000014.1 coordinate 8,809,615, forward strand.
TTGGAAAGCGATATGAGATTCCACTTTTAATACAAAGTATTGTTATGAATATAACAATGTTTATAATGATTCATCTATGCATAAATGTACGTAAAAAGAATCAGATAATCAGAGCCCGTGAGAGAATATTTACAGGTTAGTACTTAACTTCTTTATTCAACAAAGTTTTGAGAGTTTTTGGACTTGGTCACAATATGGGGCTTAAACATAAAAACTGAATATAATATTAAAATATATATTTTAGTTTCTTTGATCTAGATAACACTTTGTAGGCATAATTATTTGATATTAAATTGGGTATGGATTCAATGAAGTTATTAGAACTAATATTAATATATAATTAGAAAAATTTACTATAAAGTAAGCTAGATCTTAAAGTATAGATGCTGGGTTCACCATCATCATTACATTTCAATTGAATATCTTCTTTCTTATATCCTTTCTTTAGCCTTATCTGTTGTTCTTTTGTTTCATTATTAGTTTATATTGATTCTTCATAACTTTTTATTAATATATTACGATATATATTTTTTATTTTATATAATTTATTTTATGTTTTGTTTGGTGGTTGGGGTAACTGGTGAACTTAGGTGCAATATTCATGTTATATATCCTATTGTGTTGTATAAATGGGTCAGCTCAACCAGATGATACAGCTCGCTGGTTGGGTCAGCAGAGCGGTGTTACAGGTGGAGAGAAGCCCCGCCGCTTCTATGGTAAGTCTTGGCCTATTGAAGGGTGGATGCATTTTGTGTGACAAATACAAATTATTCATTCATTGATCATTTTTGTTGCAGCAACCCGTGATGTACACGCTTCTAACTTTGGATTTATATTTCATGTTTTGGTATATTGTCATTTATACATTCATTGTTTTTTATCTACACTTTAATGTGTTTTGGCATGTGCATTTTTGTTTGTTTTGGTTACCAAAGTACATTATATTATAATTCAACATACTATTATCTATTAAAATTATGTAGTAATTTGTAAAGGGGGATTTTATTCTAGAGAAAAATGTATTAAATAATAGTTCTTTTGGTTCCACTTTATCACTCCACCAGACAAACATTAGCTCTATATGGTTCATTGCTCTGATAAGATATTTATGTAATATAATCAAACATACTATTATTTACACTATCTCATCTGTAGTTCAAGCAATGACCAGGTCACCATATATTCATATACTTAACTAATCTTATCTGTAAATGCTAACATGCATGACATTTCCTATTTAAGATATTGTTAACATGGTACTAATTAACAAAATATGTTCATTGGATGTTCTTCATAGTTATAACTATTGTAAAATATTTAAACCATTGTAAATGTTTTTCAGATATGGACAGAAAATATTTTTGGGCTTGGACAGACTTTCAGAGTTATGTAGACTGTATGCTAGTCTTTTCAGTGCTTGGAGCAGCTATTACATATTTATTAATAGAAGTTTCACCATTTGTTGAATTTATTGGTTTCTTAGCTGTGTTTACTGAAGCAATGCTTGGTGCACCTCAAATTGCTAAGAATCATCAAAATAAAAGCACAGAAGGAATGAGGTAACCATATGCTTATACAAGAATAATTTAAAAGTTATAAATGTATACTAGATTTAATATGACTATGCTTTTATGTTACTATAATTTTATTATGATATATTGCATAATTAAATAAATGTTTTCATAATGTGGCCTATCATCTATTTTCGATTTTGAGTAACTATTCATCTTATACCTTTCAGTGTGAGTATGGTGATAATGTGGACGTGTGGTGACATATTTAAAACTGCTTACTTTGTAATCAGAGAAGCTCCTACACAATTTTGGGTGTGTGGCACTCTACAAGTTACCTTGGATGTAGTAATATTATTACAAGTTAGTACTTTATTATTCTGTAATATAATAAAAATGTACATTGAAGATATTGAAGAAAAACTATTATTAAGGGCCTTTATTAACGTAATAGAACCGAAAATAATGTTTTTTAGAATTTTTAGCTATTTCGCTGTTTGTCTGTGTCTATGTTCGCGGTAATCTTCGAAACCGCTGAAACGATTTGAATCCGGTTTTACTTTTGTATCGTAGTAAGCTTAACTTGACTTGTTGAGAAATAAAAAAGTTACAGCAATTTAATGAATCGCGTTGAAGAATCGCTCGACAGGACGGTGTAAAAATAACTGCTCAGGTAAATTGGCTGAAAGATTATTAACAATATATTAGGGCCTTTAATTATGTATTTAAAAAAAATATGTGTATTAAGTAAGATAAGAAGAAGTGGACAGATTCACTTAGTATAAATACCAATGTAAGTTGACCGTAGACCTATTTGATGAATCACAACGGATAGACTTCAGCTTAGGCAAGTTTTGAATCGGTTGCAACGGACACAAATGTGTATTTTAAATTATATCTTCTATACATGTAATAAATCAGTAAAAATCGCGTGTTTATATATTTAATGAATTTACCCAAAATTACCGTAAACATGTTTTTCCTTTTTTGCTTGTGTGTCCGTATCAAGTGACTAATCTCTGAATGTTCCAAATGGTTTTTCGTTTAAATATATTTTTTTATTCTTTTATGCATATAATAAATCTGTATAAGAAATCATAGATTTAAATGATACACAACTAGAAGTGGATTACAAAATCGACATATATAATGTAAATATTATCAAATCCTTTTAAGTGCACCTGCAATTTGTTGTTCTACAGTTATACCTCATAAAGATTTAATAATATATATTGTGATAGTTTTACAGCCTAAAACGATTAATTAAAAATTATGTTTGCTAAGTTTTTTACAGATTGATATATTTTTAATAAAAACTTTCCAAAGTAGGCAATTATTTTGTCCTTCAATTCATTTTATCACAAAATTTTATTAGTCGATTATTATGCATGCTATGTTATTTATGATTAAGAAGCCTCATTACATTTAAGTTGTAGACCTAAAGAATGAAAAATTCAATTGTATTTAAAGGTTTGGTGGTACCGGCATAATACCGCAGCAGCCCGTCGACTTCGACGCGGGGACTAGCAATGGACGGAAACCGATTTATAGCACTCGCTTAATGCCTTCCGTGTCTACTGGCCACCATTGTGTCAAGTCTTCCACCCGCTATGACCGGTACACACGCAGGCACATGTTGTCTTAGTAATGACTGAATACACGAAAGTGAATCAAAACTAAAACCTATTAGTGCCACTTAAAATATACATCCTTTCTGCAAAGCAGAGTAACAATTAACATTAGGTGATTATTGAAATATCTGACTTTAAAATTTTACAATTCATTGTATTTATCAATCTCATCTACTTTTCATTCCATACCAAAAAACTTTTATGATAGAAACGTACACGTAGTCTAAACATTTGGCATTAAATCTGTATACACTGAGCTTATCAAATATAATGTGTTCTTATAATCCCACTTCTAGTAGTTGTAGATTGAGATGTCCACCTAGACTTCGCCACTTTCTATCATTGATAAAGTTTATTGCATTTTACCAATTATTGTTTTACTTTTGTCACTGATTGTATAAGGTAGAACAAAATATGGTAATCATGAATTTATTAAGCAAAAGCTGTAAAACTGCTCATTTTATTAAAGCTTGTAAGACATTAATATTACAAATTTGTGAAACTAATTAATGTAGAATGTGTTGGTCTGTTCTTATTTTAGAGCCATAAAGAATGCTTTTTTTAAGAAATTTAAATGTAAAATTGTTGGTTCATCATAATTTTGTATGGTGCTACTGCTAGTAAACCCATAAGACTATGTTTATTTTGTATATTCTGTTGTACTTTTAATGTGACATATTTAGAATTAAATATATGACGTTTTATAAATTTTAACATATATTGAACGAATACTATTGATATGAAACATATTTATCTATACATTATACTTTATATTTTATTGAGTCAAGTACATTATTGTAAATGTATTAAATTATTAGCACTAAGTTCATACTAATCATTTGATAAATATTCATGGGATGAATAATTAAAATTAAATCTCATTGTGTTATAAGTAACAATCGATATGATACTTCGAGTGCACAATCACGTTTAAACACAATTTAATGATACAAGTTACAAATATGTTATTATAGAAATATATCTCTGTATATTTTTAGACAATACTGTAAAATTTTCATACATTCTTATTGTTATAAATCAAATTGTTAAAAACTATTGTATGAAATGTAATTATGTTTTAATGGATTAACTTTAAGACTAGGCTTCAATTATTTCAATAAATAGTAAGGAATAGATAGAGAATTGTACAAAATAAATGGAATGTTAGAAAATGGTTAAGGTAAAAAAATACTGCTGTTAGGTACTACCTTAATACACATATAAACACACAGACCGAATAGTACATAAAGTGAATTACCACGCCCATCGTATTTTTATGCTCCTAAATAATTAACATGTATAATTTCAACATTTAAAGTTGGCCCAGTTTAATTTAATAAAAAAATGAAATAAATACATTTTATTCACTTTTCAGTACTTAGTTGATTCAGATTAGTATGCGGAATTAATCAATTCTATACAAGCATATCTAAGTACAACATCTCATTACATGTATTACTATTTAAGTCATATAAATTTTCTACAAATGTTTATAATTACACTTATATCCAGTATTACTACATATTTTTCGCAGCCTAAATGCTTGATGGATTATGTAATAACTATATTTTATTAAAACAGCTTCAGTTTAATGTAGTTGTGTATGTTACCTTTTAAAGTACAATATATTTTACAACTGACAAGTATATTGCTAGTGTTAATTATATATTTGTAATAGACCAATTTTAACTAATTCATCTCTTAGTGATAATTTAAAGCAAGAAAAAAATCTTGCCCACTCCACCTAGTCTGTATTTTTACTTCTACTATTTATAATGAATAATAGCTGAATAGTGATGTTATTGCATACAACGCTTAAAAATAGTGTTAGTTGCAGTGGAGACTCTATAATCGGAATCTTTCTTATTGAGTTTAAATCCTGAATTGGATGTAATAGATTTAGTTCGAGTAACATTTTCTAAAAGTTGTGAACGCAACATGCCACTGTTGATATGTATGTTATGTTGTTTATATGAAATAATTCTAGAAAGTACTCTTAGTATTTAATAAAAAAAGTTATGTTAAGTTTTACAGTTTTGTCGAATTATCGAGTCTTCGCTACAATGTTACTAATATTTTTTAGTAAATATAACTTTTTAGCCATACTGTCATAACCGGAAAACTATTGAAACAAAATAAATTACATAAAGTATTTAAGTCATCTGTGAAATGTTTGACTAATATTCTAGACAATATTTTATTTGCTTATATAAGTCAATATACAATTATATTAAAAGCGACTAGCTCACCGAGTCAATGATTATAACGGCATCTCTAATAATCTGCGCCTAATCAATAGGGCGCTGAAAAACTAAATTACACAGCATTTTTACGAGATTCCGCACCCTTGTGATTCTTAAAACTTATATTTTTTTATGCGATAGGCAGGCAATCGAGCATACAGTTCACTTATATTAAGCGACTTCTGTCCCCCATGGACACCTCCAAAATCAGTAGATCTAGAAGACGCGTTGCAAACTTTAAGGCCTTACCCAATATAATTTGTGACGTTGTGCTGCTGGTCTTGTATATTTTTATTTCGAGGAAATTCATATACTGAAATCAAAACAACTTTTTCATCTATGAAGAAATATAAATATTTTATATATATGTATATATATATATATATATATATTATATGCTTTTGTTTTAGCTGCTATATTATTTTAAATAACCATATATATGACGGAATTACCGCGTAATCGAAATATTGAGAGAATACAATGTGATACATATCATAATATGTATTAAAAAACGATGTGTTTATCTTGAAACAATTTACATTCAATTATTAAACTGATTTTAGCAAGTTAAGAAACGTACAGCTGTTGTGATTTTAGATGTTAACCTTTCTTATAAAGTAATAAAGTTGTTTGTTTAGAAAATCGTTTTTCTTTATAGCACTGTGAAGTAATCAAGAGTATGGCGCCTACAGACACAATAATGTGTTGAGATCTGAACGTGCAAGCCTAATGTTGACGAATTGAGCAATGATTTATAAAGATTGATCATTTATTAGTCTTATTGCGCAATATCTTTCATTTCACCGTTTGAAGTGGTCGTACTAGGCCAGTAAAAATATTGATGTAATTCATTTATAAGTTTTATAAACGTGTAGCTTCAAAACAGGTATTCAATGTTATTGGAGAGCGATAATACTGCGCAATACTATTGTGTGGTGTCTGGTGCCTAACATCGATGTATTGTTTGAACCTAACCAGTAGGAATCTACGCCTCATTTCTTCCCACTGGGTTTACGTCAGCTGAAGGGATAACTATCTTTGCCCGTTCATCATTGTCATGAAATTTGAGTCCTACGTCATTAGTAATAAGACTACTAAGCGCAAGGCGTAAGGATGGATCGATGGATGGAGGTTGTTGCAGGAGCTAGAGAGAGCCATCTGGCGTCAACGTCGCAATTCTGTCAGTACGCGGGGTTTCTTATCGCCGCTTGGGTGTACGGCTGGAAATATTCTAAATATATGCAGGCGGAGTCCAATACAAGGTAAATAATTATAAATAGTAAAATGTTAATTGCAAACTAGTTTTAATTAAACATTACCATAGTTAGTGGAATGTATCAAATAGATTTAAACTGATTACTTTTTATAAGAGAAATTAACTGCCTAAAAATTATTAACGCCAGGTATGTAAATAATATTGTCTTCTTTATTATGATTTTGCGATTTACAAATTATAATACAACAAAGGTGTGAAAAGAATAACATTTAATCAGTTCAGAAGTGATAATAACAAAATGAAAAAATAATTTTAAATTCATATCTATACTATGAATTGTGATACTATATTGTTTATTAAGGATTTATGAACGCAGTTGATATTTTTAATGATAGTATATGAGGTTATATATTGCCGATTACGTTTGCATCTGCAGTAGATGACATCCGCATCTCAAGTGCATCGTTGACAATGAACATACAAATGGTGCACAAAAGCGTAATTAACTCGCGGGAGGTTTAATCCTTATCATAGATACCCACTCGTTGTAAAAGTATGATACAAGTATTATTATTAATGTAGTCGTTATATACATAACGCAGTATGTACAATAAAATCATAAATATTTATGAATTTATTATAATACAATAGAAAAGGAGTAAGTAAATGCGTATCAAGTACCAACTTCATAAAAAGAAACTAACTTCGATTCTATTTGGTTTTGCACATCATATCAACATATATCTACGTATGTTTTTATTATTATATATAAATTTCTTTAAATAGTTTTATTTTTGAATATAGATATAGTAGGTAGTATTACAAATAAGACTTTAATCTGTAAAAAAAATATAGTAATCAACTTATTATATATATTTACTAAGAAATAGTTATAAAAATACTGTAAATTAAAAAGGTTTAGAGAAGCATAAACAAGTATAAGGTATTTAACATCAAAGAAATTCTTCCTCGAGAATAAACCTGCCCACATTACCCTGCATGGCCGTATGCTTAAAGTAAATTTTCACAAGGTTAATGATATAAATAAAAAGCTTAGGAATATGGGAAAAAAATTAAATTATTACCAACTTATGAGATATTTTGAAATTCAATCAATTATGTTATTATGTCCAAGTATAATAAAGTTGCACATGTAAACCAGAGATTCCAAGAAATAAAAAATCTAGTTTATATATTATTGTATGTATGAAATTTTTTAAACGATGTTTTGGTTTTGAAAATATTCGGGGGAATTTATTCTTTATAAGACCTTAAATTGTTCCATTATATGAAAATGTTATAGTAGCTAAAATCTATGCGTTTACAAAACGACACAGCCAGTTCAATGCGATCTAACCATTATTAATAATATTTTAGAACTCAGTTTTTTTAAATTATGAAGTACCCTAAATTTAATTTGTTATTAAACTACGCTTAACTTATACTATAGTATATAAGATGTCTAAAAATCGGTTAAAATAATTTTGACTCAAACTTCAATACACTTGCAAATGGAAGTTCACATTTATGCCCATGCAATAATACTTATCCCATTACAGCACCACAAAAATATAGCATTAAAATGTTTACTTTATAGCAAAGGATTTACAAACTAAATTAAATAAACTAAACAAAGACGATCTGCACCCGAATTTGAATTTATTTTATGTGGATATTGACCGTTTTAATGACATACACATCCTAACAATTTTAAGTAGGGTACATAAACTCAATGTTGTTGGTAATGTTTTTTTAAAATACACTGTAGAAATGATCTTTATGATAATCTATTAATTACAGTTTAGTTTGTATATTTAAACAAGATCAAGTTTATATATAGTTTCCTATAATCTTTTACATATAATATGGTTATCACATTTGAGTATATATGATTTAATGTTATGTAGACGGGTTTGGGGTCAGCTGGTGTAAATATGTTATGTATATTGCACATAGATATGTAATAGACAGTCACAAATATCCCCTTTTCTTTAGAATAATGGTACCCCAACACTAATTTCTCCATTGTATTTATTGTCTCAACTACCATGTACTGAATTAAGGATAATAAAAGAAAGAAGCCGAATATCGTTACATCTGAACGTACATTTGTGTAGACGTGACGATGAGGTATGGGGAGCGTTGCGTTTCCATTTCCAGAAAATAATTAAAAGTAGACCACTCATATACATATTTTATACTAAATTTATATATGAAAATGATTATGAGACTAAAATGGTTGAATGAATTTAATGGAAATTTAACACACAATAATTTGGTATCAAACATTTTTTTATGTTAACGCGAATGAAGTAGTGAAGAGGAATTTTTTAAATGTAATTTATTATACAAGCTAATTAGAGGCTTATACCACGTACGAATATGTTTATTTCAGGGGTAGCCAAAATCGTTCAAGTTTGTTCAAGAAATCGTGGCCACTTTGTGAGTGAATGCAAAGCATTTTATACTCGTATATTGATACAAAGCCATCGTGTACTCATTCTGATCATTAATGTATTTATGGAGCGTCGTACCGAGAGAGACGGCACGTGTTTGTAATAGTCTACAACTCTACAAGCATGATGTATTACACGTGTTATCACAGTTCAACGTCGTTGTGCGGGCCACCTACAGAAATATTTAAAACAAGGTGTTACCACATTTATTCCACCTAAATGTATAAACGTTCCTTTTTTGTATTCGTTTCTAGTGAAACTTTTGTAACTTAAGGTAGGAAAAAGAATTATGCATTTATTGAAGTGATCAAATGCTCTTAAAAAGATTTGGACATCAGTTCATAAAATCTTACTTTTTTGTAGTCGGTACATAAACAGCCATTGGGTTAGTAGGTAACCTGGTTAGTATGACCTATCTTAAAAATATTATTGAAATACCTGTGACCCGAAAAAAATTCCAAACATATTCATATCTTATTTAAAATACGACAATTTCGTGGACAGAGGATAAAATAAAACTTCTAACAAATTCCATAAAATTTTATAAGAATTTTCTATTAAAAAGTAATTAAGTAAGTCTTAAAAAACATTATTTTTAATTACATATAATGCGCCATAAACATCTGAATGTCTTAAATATTTATTATACGAATAATTGATATCAGTATCGGCTATGTTATAATTATATATTGTTTTGGATATTAGGAATAATTATGCTCTTACAATTAATAAACAATGCATTTCGTCGGACACTGCGAAGACGTTTAATCGAATGGATAGGTTACTCGATAATTTCAAAACTTCCGTTATGAATTAAAAAGTACTATTTATTGAACATAGTTTGTGTCTCTTGTTAAAAAGATATTTATTATTAATAATTACCAACATAATTATTACGATTATTTAAACCAAACAAAATATTACAAAAAAGATATATTTTTGAGTGGCAAAGTCGACGTAAAATCTTAGATATTTTTATAAACACTTATTCCATTACTTTATTTCGCACTAACTGTGTCACATTTATAATAACAAAATACATTTGCAATCTAAATCTCTTTTGTTGCATTCGGTGTCTACATTATCTATCACTCTAATAATTGCTTTTATTAAAAATACATTTTTTCAATTTATAATTATTCGGAAGCTGATATTCGCACTGAGCATGCGAATGTAATAACGTTTTAGCGTGATCACTAACTCTTCGAGTTTGACGAATTCGAAGTATATTTTGTTTATTTTGAATTTGTATAGAAAGAATATTATATTCCTATTATCGTTAATAAAATTAAAACCTCAATTAAGCCAAGAATATATTCTGAAAAACATAACTATAATTCAGTGGATACGACTACATCGGTTATGGCCGTATACCTCTCACGACTTCCGGAAAAAACCTATAGATGAGCTGCTGAAATCTTTTTCTATTCGCCTGATTTTTAGAGGATTTAATGAGAAAGGTAAGAATAGTACAATTCATAGAATCTCTATTTTAAAATACTTATCAATTGTTTGAATTATACTATTCTATCTTTACCACAAATCATCAAAATTGCCTATATATTAAAGGCCTTCAAACTTCGTTAGCCAAGATTGAATTTAAAATAAGAACAGTAAAGTTTTTTATTAACATACATAGATAACCTTAATTATGATACATAGTTCTATATGGTCTGTATTAGTATTTGAAAGAAAATTGACCAAGTTTCAAATCGATTTTAAGAGTTATAGCCGAAAACTTTAGGTACAATAATATTGGGATTATGCCAATTGAATGAGGGAAGGCATCGGGTGCGTTCTTTGTCACTGCCAAGGATATGACCAGGGTAATGGAAAGTAAAAGAAAACCCTACATTCTAGTGGATAAACAACATCCAATGTTTATTAACTTTGTACAAAAATGGCTTCCATTGCGCAATGGTTACTTTGCCGGCTAACTTAATATATTTTTATTAGACATAGTATCTACGTATTATTTTAGTAGACAAATACATTTTCAAACTTAACATCTGCCCGTGAAGGCCGGTCAGCTCCAGCTGGTCACGGTCAAAATAAATAATTTCGTAATTGCTAGTTGGCTTAAATTATAATTGTATTTCCTTTGTTTCAGGGCTAGCCGATTAGAACACCGTTCGCCGAGTGCAGTGTGACGTTTATCACGCGTACGGATGGTTCATTCACACGAGAAGCGCAGTGGCGTACAGAGGCCGTTGTGATGCGGTTACGCACTTGAATGTCGTACTGCACGGCGTGTTACATCAATAACCAGCCACCACCATTCTAGTGCCAAGTTTCCATTTCATCGACACTCTCACTTCGCGAGTAGTCGCACGTACACCGCTTGTACGTCGCGAGGCTCATTTGTTATTATGCAACAAGAACACCTGAAGTGAGCGTTTTGGTTGCAACTAATACCTCTTTAATGCAGTGAAAACGTTACACGTTTTGACAGGCATGGTCATTAGCGCAGATGTAAACAAAGTCTAGGTCAATAAATTCGTGGTTAATTTTAAAGTGATATACTATTCGTATTTGTGAAGATGACATCGCGGTCTAAGGAAAAGGTAGCAGCGGCATTCAAGAAGTTATTCCGGAGTTCAGAGAAAAGAGAAAATGATGGCGCAGGACCAAGTGGTTCTCCAGCACGACGAGGCTTATTCAGACGACACAGGTAAATTAAAAACCAGCTTAGCAATCAGACAAACAATTAGTTTTGTTCCTTATTTAAAAAAAAAAAACAATTTATTTTTACAATGTTTTTTAGTTTATAAAACTGTCTTATTATAATAGAAACACGTATATTTAAACTTTGTAGGCACTTACATTAGGAAAATATCTGTGTACTAAGTCTCAAGACTTTTAATTTTTATTCAAGTTTGCTACCAAATCTAAATAACGTGGATAATGTGTATCGAGTTTCGAAATATTATGTATACCTACCGACCAATTCCTAATACAAATGAAGCTTATCTTTATAGTTAATAATAAATATTTCACTTCCATATTATGTAAGTAGCGTATGTGCTTATTTTAAGATAATTTTAAAATCTAAATAAACATGATATTATTATTTTAACAAGTTGATTACCGTTGAAAAGTAATGATGATTTCCATTTAATAATTATAACTAAACTTCTCGAATATTGAAAATTAAAATATATTAATTTTCAAAACATTTAAAAACTAAACTACCTACAAAGATTTTCTGTTGTAAAATCTATCTATAAAATTGTATTGGAATTATTATACCTTCTAAATTGATTAAAATCTTACAAAACCTTTTTTCTTTCTTTTTATCTTCATTAGGTATTAGTTATGTAATGTTGTTATAAAATCGAGTATGTATTCGCCTGTAAATGTTTATTTCTGTATTACATATTTAGAAGCCTCAAAAGTGGACTGAAATATCTTAACCATACTCTGCTTCCGGTTCAAGGCTAAAATGTAATGAAACATGCGGTAACTGCATTTGCATCGCCATAGTTATCATAATATTGGAATCAGGTATCAATAATCAATTCTTGTTAAAGTATAAACAATTATTAATAGGTAATGCGGATTTAACCTACCTCATTGTAATTCTTGAACGTTAAACAGAAACTGGTATTTTGTATTGAAGCCGAAACTCAACAAAGACGTTGTTTACTTACAGCTTCATAAAGTCGATCGATCGTAGGCTTCATGACTAAAGATTTAACGTTGTTACACACAAAAATATAACATTCTTTCTTACATTATTCTAAAATAATATAATATTATTGAGAAATCTATTCCTAAATTCTCTTGGATGAATAACACAAACATATTTTGCATTCTGGTACCGACTTGTGTGATATGTATTAGCATCAATAGTGGCTGCACCTGAAAATAATCCTGAAATATTTTACGTTTTTTTTGACAACCTTGAACCGTTGACAATGAAAATTGACGAAATATACGCACAGCTACGGATGCGGAAAAGAATTCAACCAAAACCTACAAAGTACTTACATACATCATTATAAATTATCAAGCTCTTTGTGACGTGACCCGGAGCAGAATAATTATTGAGGAAATCATACTAAAGAGATTGTAGAATCTTATAAATGTCCTTTGTAAATATGCGCATTAATATTATTGATATTAGTTCCTTATAACCAAATATTGACGTCATTTACTTCGAACCAAAGACTATATTAGGAAGAGCAACCTCACTAATTAAGTATTTTATTGGACTTTAGACATCAGTTTTACCTTTTAAGCGATCACCACTGGAAAACGAGAGGCGCCGGTGTGACATCTGAATAGTTGCATATTCTTCGGGATTCAATTTATCTAATAATTATGTATAATGTCAATAGAACTCTTAAAATTAAAAGTGACCGACAGAGCTTCATGGGAAAGAAGAACGGGGGGAAAACTTATTAATTTCTCAAAATAAAAGTGTATGTTACGTGCCGTCACATAGGCTGTCTGCCTATGACAGTGACAACAAAATCAGTCCAGTCGTTTCAGAGATTAAGACAAACAAATAGACAGCACAGGTGCCGCATTTTATATGTATTTGAAAAAATCCCGATTGGAACGCTGTGGCATTTTCAAATTTGTGATTTGTATTCTTCTTCGGGTATGGGCTGCCTGTCGCCGGACGGTTGTCAAAAAGACTGGCTGTTCCAATATTAAATGTGGTGGGAGGAAATCCTAATAAACTATAAGTTCCACTTGGATCATGTACCACCGTTCATAGATGGAAAAGTCGTTCAGTCTATGTATTTCCGAATACTCGAAATATAAATAAAAAACATGTCGGCAGCAGAACCTCACCAAAATTGACAAATGATATGAAATAGCTAAGGTTTTAAGCTTGACAACGCGTCTCCTAGATCTCCTGGTCTTGAGGGTGTCTATGAGCGACAGGAATCACTTACTATAGGGGAACTGTATGCTCGTTTGCCTTCCTCTCGTGTAGAAAAAAAGACAAATTTTTCATAAGAGAATTTCCGCTAAGTGTGGAGTTTTTTATTTATTTAATGCGCTATCCCTTGAGTGTCGAAAACAAATGTGTAAGTACAAATGTAAGTGAAAGATTCATTAAATAATTTTCAACAAATGTATTTTCCGAACCGACAAAATAGCGAATATTTAAAGGAACTACCTGTTTTATGTCTATTACGACTCCGCACAAATAAAAACGTCATTACGCCAAATATTTATGGTGACGTACCTAATTGGGATAGGCACGAATAACATAAATTTAAAAATAAGTAATATAAACATGCGACAATGCGTCAATGGTTATTGAACTATTTACATAATTATTAAAACATAATAAGCTTTTAATAGCATAAGCAGACTGATTATTGTATTTCTTTATTTTTCATTTTTACCAATAATAGGAATTCGATCATTTTTCCAGATGCAATATTCGCTACTACCTTCTTTCTTAAGTATACATTCCCTACAGTTCCTTTGATCATTGTAGCTAACTTTGTACATAAAAATTATCGTTAAATGGAATATCTTTTACAACTCAACAACTGGTATGGTTATCAATGAATAGGATAAATCACGATCTTAGACTCGTCTGAATAGAAGTTATTATTGTTCATGTGATTTCAAAAAGTACCGCTAATTGATAATATAAATCTTGTTCAAATATCGATTTGCATAGTTTTATTTCCGTAAGGATTTTGAATGGAAACGATAATCTTACATCAACATAGATAATGTACAATAGTGCTTAGTAATAATCGCAAATCCAAACGAACTCATCACTCAAAGCTGAGTGATAGCTATTTTCTATAAAGAAAATACTTACAAACTACGGTTATCCTTCTTTAAATCACTCAAATCTAATAGCTTGTTGCTAAGCAATCAATAATGGTACAATTCTCACTTACCTAATCGTAGGTGAAAACGTTTCTGTTGGATTCAAAATGAAGATTTTATTAAAGCATAATATTTATATAATCTGTCTCTTACTATAGTAACTTTAATAATACCTTTATTTTGTAAATAAGTTCACTTTGGTATTTTGTAATTGTAATAAAAATAAATGTGGTCGTTTATACTTAAAATTCTGACATTGTCTTTTGAATTTTATTTTACAGCTGCTTCAGTTAGTATTCCAGATAACGAATACGGGTCGTCTGTCCCCATTCGGAACTGTTGATATTTAGGTCGAGTGTTGACAGGAATCAGGGATCGAAATCATCTCTTATATATAGTTAAATTGTTTGGTTTCATACCATTAATGTCAGTTACACAGTTTTATACCTTTAACGATAATTTTTTTACGTAAAACTTTCCTTTGAACAAAATTATCTAAATTAAAATTAATCCTATTCCTTAATACTTATATTAATTCATAGAATACATTAACATAACTACATTAACAACTATTTAGGACATGATGAAACACGGAAGTTACGTCCCAGTTTCTACCAAACCTACTATCAATTTTAATGCCCATACACCCATCAGGCCTGCAGACTAATTAGCGATAAAATTTACTTATTAATGTAGTATTCAATGTCTAGCAGATGCGTGTAAAGTACGTAGTGAAAACATATCATTAAATTGGTTGTTATTAAGTAGAATACTAAATACTTGCTCCATTACAATTTATCAAGGTAAACGTTGATACCTTATGTGTAATGCGTAAATGTTAAAAAACAACATTCCATCAAGATGATTAGTTATGTACATTACATTTCATTTAATAAAATATTGTAATATATTTTGATTATATTTAACGAAATAGAATGTTCTCTGTATACATAAACATTAATAATTTGGTAAGACTGCCATCTTTACATAACGATATGTAGATAAGTACGTTATGATTTAAAGGGTTTCTCAATTCCAAAGATGCAAAATTGTATTGACTATTACAGTATAATTCAGTTAGATTAATAAGGCAAATCATGTCCAAACTGCTCGAAATCAATAAGCAATTATATTAAAAACTCATCAATATTTTAAATAATGTATAAATATTGGTAAAGAAACTAGTATATATATGTAACAGATTGAACAAAATCTCTTATCCAAATATAATAGAAATTGTGATACTTACAAAATTCATACTTATTTTAAGAATTGAAATAGTTGCTTTATATTTGTTGTTCTATTACAGAGACGGTGTAACACCTGCAGAAACAGCTGCCAGTTTACCAGCTAGTCCAACAGGGAATTCTCTAGCCAAGAAAAAAGCTGGCGTAGCAAGTGATGTGCGTGAGAGAGCGGCTGCAGTGCGGACCCGTCGTCTTATGAAAGAACTTAATGAAATACAACGATTACAGGAAAACCGATCCGATCCGCCTTTCACGGTAAATATCTTATTATTCAGCCTACCTGTGTACTTAATTACATTGAATATGCAGCGTACGTTTTAGCGTAATAAAATGTGGGACGACAAACTCCGTAGTCTGGGGCGTAATGAACATAAAAGAATCATACCTACATACTTATCGGCTCAGGTTATGATGTGATATACCAAACGTGGTAAATAGGTTTACCCCAACATACCTACCTATTATCTAAAAATACTGAGCAAAAATACAACCGAATGATATGACTGGCCAACAATTGTATATTATGTACCTTTAATGTATAATAAAATAAATAAAATGTATATAAGTTTTCATATACTTTCTACCTTTACAAATATCAGGTATTTGTTTTTATGAAAGCTATTGACAGACGGTTTGTCTGTTATAATTCAGTCGGGTATCTTCTTATTATCGGTCGCCTGATGGCACCATAAATATTAATTAATTTTTCAATGGTTCAGAAATTCTGGAATTACGCCGATTACTTCATAATTGATTACATGCTTTAGAAAGGCTAGTTCAATTCTAAACTAAATATAGATATTTCTCACCACTTTAAAACTCGATCATATTTATAATGAAATTACCTTTCTTTTAAGGTTGAACTGGTAAACGACAACTTATTTGAATGGCATGTGCGCTTACACCAAATTGATCCTGAGAGTGATTTAGCAGCGGACCTGCGAGAGTTGAACATCCCTAATATTTTGCTTCACCTTATTTTCCCTGAAAATTTTCCCTTTGCTCCACCTTTTATGAGGGTAATCGAGCCACGGATAGAAAAGGGATTTGTTATGGAGGGTTGGTATCTAGCTCCTTACATATAATAAAAACAATTCTTGATACCAAAGAGGTTGCTTATAACAATTTTTGTTTGTCTGAAGGTGGTGCAATTTGTATGGAACTACTAACACCTCGAGGTTGGGCGTCGGCCTATACCGTAGAAGCCGTAGTAATGCAGTTTGCCGCATCTGTAGTGAAGGGACAGGGGCGTGTGGCACGGGCTCCGCCGCGATCTTCGAGAGAGTTTTCTAAAAGACGAGCGGAAGAAGCCTTCCGGTCACTCGTCAAAACGCATGACAAATACGGTTGGGTCACACCGGCTTTGTCCGACGGTTGAAGATTAATGGTTAAAATAATTGAAATATTAATTATATCGTGCCATATGTTGTAGGGCTTTTTACCCGCTAATGATTCGTCACAATCGGAACTACCGCTTTCGTCTCGCCCTTATACATTAATGATATCTAGGTTTTCCTCGATTTTATTGTGCATATTTTCATGTCTTCATACTTTATTCCATACACATTTGTTTTTACTTGTTACACGCTATTATGAAAAACAACAAAATTCAAAATTGCCAACTGATAAATGAATAAAGACTGCATTTTACTGTAAAGAAATTAAGAGAAAATATATTAAAGTGGGATTTTTGAAAAATTGTACTAAATTAAAATGGACATTATATTTCATGTCGCTTTTATGAGTCACTTATAATTGTAGTCATTAATTTTACTTCCATGAGTACTGTTGTTTTTCAGATACTGACAAATGGCGTTGGAGAAAGGATCTCTACTAGGTATATAATTAATTTTAACTGTAACATGTATTTAGAAACCATTTTTATTATCTCTTATGAACACAGAGTGCAGTGAAGTGAACATAAACATTCCTGTACCTATTTGAAGATATACACCATTTTTACAGGTTTTTCATGTGGTAAAAAATTCATTCCAATTTTGTAAAATATTAATTATTTGAAAGTTTAGGCTAATTGTTATGAACCTGCTGTCATATATGTGCCAAATATGTAATATTAAATCGCTCAATGCTTAGAATAACAGTAAGTAATGCCTTGTTTTTGTTTTTATTTTCTACTGTTCAAACAGATTAATAGAAACAAGCACAAAAGACAACTAAACATTACATAATATATAAACGAGGATATTCGACCTGGATATTTGTTAAGGGAAACTTGAGCACTGAGTATTTAGGAATTGTCTTCTACTCAAAGTAACCTTTGCAAAAAATCCTCCTTCGAGGCAGATTCTTATTCTGTATTATTACTGAGTAACATCTTTTCTATTATAGCAAATTTATTTTACAAAAAATAGCAAAATTGTAATATTTAATATTTCCGTCCCAAAGTCATTTAAATCTTTTACATGGTGTGTTTTAAAGGTATTATTATAATATTTAATACATCTATTGATTACAATTATTTTCACTTGCATAAGCTTTCTGAATATAATTTATGTAAATTAGTTCCAAATGCAATTTTAGTGCTCAAAGTAGATGTCTTGTATAATTAATTAGAAAATAATATAATGGCTTGTGGCAATATTTTAATGTATAGAATATAAATATTCTTAAGAGATTGATGTTATCTATTCTGTGAACCAAAGATTTATTTTTATGTAATTTGAATTCAGTGCAAAATGTGTATTATATGTACACTTAATGTTATGGATGTACCTAATAAATTACTTGCTCAAGTAAGTTTGTTATCATTTCTATGCCAAATCTATAAAAAATTCAATCATATTGTATATGGATATAATCAATATACATATACTCACACAATCCATATTTGTTTAGCCAGAGTAATACTTAATGAGACAACACATACTTCATATATGTTTATCTGGTACTAAGGTACTTTGAAGAAAACATTTATATTTGCTTCAATACTTTTAAAATCAAAGATGACACAAATTCCACATGAATAAATACAAAAAAAAACATATTTTAGAAAAGTTTTTAGTATTATCTTGAATATCAAAAAACATAGAAGAGGATGTGAGGGTGTGCTCCACAATGTAAGGTGTAAAGATTTAAGGGTTCAATTAAAACATATATTTAGTTAAATAAAGTTATCATGTTTCACTTTATACAATAAAGAAAAATTAAGATTAAGCATTATAAATATGAGACATCAGACCACACATCACTCTCCTCCCCGTAAAGCTAACACCAAGTGAAGAACAGAGCCACCTTGAACTTTGTAATCCTGTGCTGTCTTTTCATCATTCCTGTAATAATATGCTGCAATTAAATGATAGTTCTTCAAATTTATGAGTTAGGACAATAGAAGATATAGGATACGTGATAACTTTGTCTCGCTTATTACTTATACTCACATTTGTTTACCGGAAAATATCAAACGCTGTTGTTGAGGCGGAATGCCTTCTTTTTCTTCGACCCGTTCTTTAATTCTTTCAACTTTGTCTGTTGGCTCAATGTCTATTTCGATTTCTTTCCCAGTTAGAGTCTGCAAAACGACAAGGTTAAGTTTATTGACTTTTTTAAGAATATCACAAGCGAAATACAAATTATTAACCTACCTTGACCTTGATTAACATTTTGTGAAATATATAATTAACTTTACAACAACCTTTAAACTACAAGTTGTATTTTTTTCAATCAAGGCTTATAATTTGGAAAATTCACTTGCTTGAGCTTTTATAAATGTCAAGTAATAATTGTGAACTGACAATTTTGCAACATTGTTAATGTCAGTTATAGCATAGTGTAATTTTAAAATCATGAAGAAACAAAATGTATTCTGTTTTGTAGAACAATAGCTAGAAATTTCATTTTATGTATCTGCATTCTGCTGAATGGTATTATTTGTAAAACAGATTACAATATAATTGTTATAAATAATGTAGATTTCTTCGGATATTGTGGTTATGCGCATTTTGTATTGCAACGCATGGTGCGTTTAATGTGCAGGCACATATAATATTTTAGATGTTCGTCGATGATCTGTCAATGTGTACTCTGTAGTGTCTTATAATTTACAGTCTACTGTCTAGTTGTGTGCAACCGTGCACCGAACACTCGACGTATCAATAATACATAATAATACGTGTCATATCTAAAATACTATAAATCAATAAATGAGTGATCTGTGCAGTGTCCTGTGTCGACTTGTGAGTTGTGAAGTGTGTATTTGTTTTTAATAACTTTGGGACTAGAATTGTGTAGTTAATAGTAGATACTAGTATTAAATTATATTATAAGATTATAATATATAAAATAATTAACTTATTTTGGGATACATTATGGCAAACCTTGAAGAATTATTTATAAATATCGAAAAATCCCTTAAAATTGGTAACCAATAAATATATCAGTTATTAATGTTACAAACCTTCATTCATTGTTATTACTAAAATTTTCACTGTTTTTAGATAGTGAAACTGCCTTGTTTCCCAGTATACTGAAAGAATTCATGAAGAACAGTAATGTTGAAACAAATAAAGCCAGTATGTTAAAATTTTTAATTATTGATATAATTAAAAAAATTGATGAATTAGCTGAAGTTATCGTAAGTTCTGAAAACGTAATGATAAGTGTAAAACATCAGAAAATATTGCGCACTTGTTTTCAGCTGATAGCCTTTATTGGTATCTCAAATTGCCTGATTCCAGGCTTGGGATTAAATTTAACGAGATATCTTGAGTCAGGTCAATCGCTACCTCATTTGGAATTGACAGATGAACAGAAATATGACATATTAATACAGTGTACAGATTTTATTCATAGGAGCTATTATGTACCAATTTTAAAAAACATTATAATAACTTTCCATTTATCGGATTATTTAGCTGCTTTGATACAACTTGCCTTTGCTCCATTAAAGAAACCTGGTGTATATAAGAACTTTGTTATGACAGAAGAAAAATATATTGTATTTAATGCAGAAAGACATAAGTATAAAGAAATATATGAACACTTAGTCTCTAATTGTTTTCAACCTACTCTGATGAAGGAGTTACTAGTTTTACAAAATGTACGAGAAGTCAATCCTCCTGCTTTTGTTAAGAGAGTTGTTTCAAAAGAAATGAGTAGACGTCTTATTTCACCAGGAGGTCTCTTAAGTCTTATAAGGTGTCTCATAGACAGTTATGATATTGACACTGGAGTTGATTGGAAAAAAATAGATATGATATGTAAAATTGTGTGTAATAAGCATGGTAATGTAACAGAAAGCGAATACATAAGTAATATTTGTGGTCAATTAAGGCAAACATTAACTTTAAATAATACAAATTATTTAATTACAGCAGTTTCTTGTTTATTAAGTTTATCTGACACACATCATAATTCTGATACAGTATGTCAGATTTTTAAGGAAGTTCTTAAACCATTTGATTATATATCTTTAATAACAGATAAATTTAATCCAGGAACTATATTATTAACATCTCAAGAAGTAGAACATAATATTTTAGTGTTACATGCATGTACAAGTATCACAAAACTTGATTTGCCACACAAAGAGTTGTCAACAAATCTATTGGTATTATCCTCTCTATATATTAAATGTACCAATGTCAGTATTAAAGGTAAATTAAAAGAAATTATTTTCAAAATTTTGGAGTCTATAGATAAAAATGAAGTTTTTAAAACTGTCAAGGAGTTAATATATTATGACAGTTGTAATTTGCAGCACATACATGTGGAGGAATATAATGCAGGTCTTGTTTTAAAGTACAGTAATACTGATTTAAAACCACCAATAGAAGATAGAACAAGTTTCTTAATATATATATTTAATAATACAATAAATTCAGAGCTTAGTGAATATTTATTACAAAGTTTATTACAGGTATTTCTTGATCTTAATACTAACAGAAATACCCAAAATAATGAAGATACTTTAGATGAAGACTCTATACATCTTTATGCCAGTGTCTTGATACTCCTCTCAGAAATATCATCCACATCAAAAGCAATTCAAGCTTTCAAAAGACATCCTACAATTGCTGTTGAATTTGTAGAAAAGTTGCTGTCTATGAACAATCGGGAGTCCGATGAATGCATTACTATAGCTTTAGTTTTGCTCAATACAGTGTTAGCTAATACTAACAGAGATAACATTATTAGGCATAAGATTACAAACTTAACACCTATACTAAAAAGATTATCTAAAAGTAATTCTTATAACAGTATACTATGCAAAGAAATTTTATCTTTAATTTGCTGTGAGTACCCACAGCAAACTGAAACTGCATATAGAAAAGCCATCTTAAATGTGGGTGATAATTTATTGCCTGTTAAGGCACATGGTATTATTGAACTCACTAAACTAATACAAGCTGCAGATCCAGAAACATTATCTAAACGACATTATTTATTTTGTCTTTTTCAGGTAATCTTTTATTATTCTGATAATACAGTAGTACATGTTGGTCTTACTTTGTTATGATGTATTTTCATGTTTTGTGTTAGTGTAGCATGTATTTAATTGTAGATATTAGTATATCTATATAGTATATATTCTATATAATAGAATACCTCAAGAAAGAACAACTATTTCTTTATTATATCAACAAAGATACATCAGCTGATTTAATGAAAAAACAAGTTTTATTTGTAGGAACATCTAAAAGATGCAGACTCTTATGTTTATTTATCTGCTATAAATGGAATTGCTTCACTGGCTATGCATTGTACTGAAGATGTGTTAACTGTGTTGTGCAAAGAATTTCTCCAAATATCCACTGAAAATATTGTAACTAAAGAGCAATATACCAACAATGCAGAGTTACGAATGAAAGTTGGAGATATTCTAGTTAAAGTAACCAAAAACCTTGGTAAGGAAATATTAATTTGTATTTTAAAATATTTTTGTTTGTTTGACATATTGTGTCACTTCCCATGTTTTGGACATAAGTAATATTGATTACTTATGTTTTTACTAATGTACCATAATCATGTTTTTCAGGTGAAATGGCAATTATACACAAAACCTTACTGTTAAATACATTTTTATGTGGTTGTCGGGATGAAGATCCTTTAATAAGGACATCAGCATTATCAAATATAGCTGAAATTGCTCTTGTATTGCATTATAGACTTGGAACAATTATATATGAGGTATGACAGAATTTGTCTATATACTATATACATGTTATAAACCAGTAGAAACAATCATTCAATTTAACAAAAAATATCATAGGCGATTAGGGAAGAGCAAAAAACAAAAACCATTTTTTTGTCCTTATTTCATTAAACTGTGAATTCAGTTATTCAGTTATTAGTTCAATATTATCATTTTAAGTTAATTACTTTTTAGTCGTGGTAATATTTCGACTGGATTTTACATTTTAACTCCGTTCAATTACATTATTAGTTAACAATTAT
>JAOSYY010000014.1:8840286-8861022 GCA_025727935.1 Hebomoia glaucippe
AAAACGACTCTCTCTTACAGAGGTTTCTGTTTCTCGCTAATAGAGGTTTTGGGAGCTTAAAATGACGGGTCCTGGCTTACTCTTACTTATAGTTTTCTCACTTATCCAGGTTCGACTGTATATCTATCTATATCTTTCCAATCGAACCATTCGATGAAAAAATAAAGCAAATGGAAATGCAGATGATGGTGTTGAAAAAATAGAGAAATCCAACATACTAATATTGTCAACCTCCATTTGAATCTTAGAACTTCTTTGGAATGTTGCCACATCAATGCAACGCGGCCGTTTAGGCTAAAATACATAGAAAATCTTAATATAATAATTAATATCTTGTATGAAAAACGGAGAAAGATACTCATTCTAAATGAAATTAAGAATTCGCTATCGAATGAGATCATAGAATGTTTACATATATTATTAAGTATGCGGCTAGAAAAGTTATTACCGTTGCACACATGCAGAGCTAGTAAGCTTTTTTTTTCTTTTTAAAGTAGGAATAGACTTACTAGACAATATTTTTAAGTTTCAATAAAACAGATGAAAATGTTAAAAGCACTAACCGGAGAAGGCATTTCGCGTGGTGGTTGTTCTATTTGAGCCACTGTTACAATTTGTTGAGTTGGCAAATCAGAAATATCCTGCAGTACAGCAGGATTTTCAAGTGTTACATTCGGATCTAAAACAGAAACATTTAACTCGCAGATAACTGACTTCCGTACTGTGTGTCGTTCGATGTCTTGAGGTTCTGTCTGCATCCTATCGAGTGGAACTTGTTCAGTTTCTTGAAGATTCTCTTCTATAGCA
This sequence comes from Hebomoia glaucippe, assembly GCA_025727935.1. Classification (NCBI taxonomy): domain Eukaryota; kingdom Metazoa; phylum Arthropoda; class Insecta; order Lepidoptera; family Pieridae; genus Hebomoia; species Hebomoia glaucippe. The sequence continues at coordinate 8,841,094 of JAOSYY010000014.1, forward strand.
CTTGTTTGGTGTTCTGGTCTTTTTGCTAATGCCTCCTGAAATTTAATAGTAATTATATCGGTTAGAGATAAATCAATAGAAAATTTTTAGGTTGAAAAAACTTATTTTGTTACAAGAAAAGTAGTTTTAAGGATTCCGAGGAATAACAGGAAATACGCGTAAAAAATGTAAGTGGAAGAAATCCCTATCACTTTATCATGTGTCTTTTAACACAAGTCATTTAAAATTTCAATTGAAATGCAGCATTTTAAAAAATATTTACTTCGGGAATTAATTCGGTTGAGATATTCCTGTTCAGATTTCCGAGGATCCTTATGTATGTTCTGCTGAGAGGTAATCCTAACTTGTTTGCTAGCTGAGCACCAACGCAAGTTGGCCGGTGGAAAAGTTGTTTCACCGTCACCTCTATGTTGTTTATGTCAGAGAAGCCGTCCTATAAAATTTAACATCAAAACGCCTTAGCCGAATACATATGCTTAGAAACTTCTAAAACATAATTCATCATCAGTCGTACATGACAATAGGCCATAACAATAGTAATACACGTGACCGTGAGTGTGTGAAACCTTTCTCACCTTATTAATGTAGATCGACCGGAATGCTGTTAAAACATGATATAAGGTGTCTAATATTTTAAGTCAGTTGAAATTTCAACTAATGGTGACTTATTATACAAATACAAAAGAGAATAATTAATGCACTTACAGATAGATTAGCAACCTGAATCCCAATTGTATATTTAGGGCTGTTAAATAGTCCAATAGTACATATTGAAAATTATTATATGAGTTTTCTAAAACATATTAGCTATGTATGTATTTCTATCTAGCTTTTGAAAAAAATATCATATCATATATAGGGTTACCGACATTTTTTGTACTGAATTCTAAAAATTTTAAATGTTGTTTAAGAAAATGTAATGAATCAGACCTTACAACGTAGCTCCACAGTAATGTTCTCAATTCGTGAACGAATATAAGTAGACCTCAACTTTGTGCAAAGATCTATCTTCGGAATTGTACGTTTACGCTTTCGTTTTGGCTCAGCTTCCAAATCCTGTCGTTCGTATTTTATTATTAAAATTAACAGTAAAAATGAAGGTAGGTGACAACATTTACATAATTTCTCGGTACACTATAGGTACATTTTAATACAGTGGGTAGATACATAATTGCATAGCAATGATTCATTCTATACAGATGTATATTTTATTTACGCCACTAATTAATTACCTCTGTTCCAATATTTTCTAATAATATTTGTTCTGGCGAATCAACTGCCATAGGAGCATTTTCTGGAGAATGGTGAAATGTTGACACCTCTTTGTCATTTTGCCTAAGTTAAAATTAATTATTATAATAATATTGGTTTTATACTATAAATAATTCATATTTACAAAAATTCTTATTTTAACCTTTGGCAGAGCTCTCGCTGGCGTTCTTGTCGATTGTATCAACTACTTCTGGTAATCTCTCATATTAATTTTGGTTAAATTTATTGAATGTATATGCGATTTCTATTAATTTATTATATGTATAGAAATAGATAAATTAAGTTAAAGAAAAAAACTATGTATCTAAATTAACGTAAGCTATCACAGTATAGTTTAGCCTTTAAAGCTAAGCTACTATGAACGAATTGAAACATTTTTTTTATCATCAATCGCATACAATAATTTTTGCAATAAACATACACGCGATTTCATCTCATTTATTATATTTAAAAGTTAACCTTAGAAGTAAGGAAGGTGTTTTGAACGCTGCCGTGATTAAGGTATAAAAGGTAGGTGCTAGGTACAAGAAAGGAATGACAAGGAATAAAGATACTTAAAACGTTTCGGGATTATAAAATTTAGGTAATACAAAACCTGTCTGGAAGCAGGATATCGGTTATTTCAGGAATTTCTGGGGAAAATCAATAAATGATTAAATAAGGTTATAAACAATTTAACTCTATTATTTGGAGGAACAAAAAAAGGACACCTTACCCTTATCTATTACGCCCGGCGTCGTCAACATTGCTTCGGTAGCTACGAAGGAAAATAGTATTTTTACAAAACTTTACATATGAACTAGTCTTTCATTGATTCAATCATTAATATTGTATACTAATAACCATTAGGAACATTGAATAAATAAAATAGAAAATGTATTTACATATTACACTTTGCTAAGCTTTTCATTGATATTATAAGAAAAAAAAAAACAGGAAATAACAATTTACTTTTATTCAAAATCGAAATTTCGTGTTCGGAAACACGTTCCATATGTGCGGACAGATGAGGAGCCACCCGCGACCTATCACCCAGCTTGTCTGGCGACAGAGTGAGCTGTAAGTCGAGCGCACTATGCTGAACCCCGCTTCCTTCTGGACCTAACATCATTTCGACTGTCCGGTTATTCAACATCAGCACCGGTAGATCTAAATTCATTTCCCCAAAACCATCCTAGGAATACAACTTCCATCAGTATTTTGAAAATAATATTAAAATTATTTATTTATACACCATTTGTCAAGTGTTTTGAGAGACACATAATGTTGTTCAACGCCGAACATAATGCAATCTCTCTTATGTGGTGTTATAATCACTATTTATGTGGAGAATGATGATAGTCAAGAATTTCAGACACAAAACCAATTTTTTATTTTTCATTGTAATTGTAAAAATCATTGCATTGTGAAAATTTTAAATAGTTAACATTACTAATAGAAAATTCTATAAGAAAACCTGAAGGATAATCTCAAAATCTAAGTATTATATCATTTCAGAAGAAAAGGGGAGTGGTTCGCCAAACCTACACTGACTACCTGACTACTTGTTATTAATGTAAAAATGTGTGATGTAGCAATTAAGGCATTTCAAATCTATGTAAATGAATAAATTTGAAAAATCAAGGGGTATGAGAATATTTCAAAAATAACAGGAACATTATTTTCCTTAATATATAAAATATTGTGTTTTGTAATTTCTGATGTAGATGAACTATTAATTTCATAACTTACATCATTTAAAATCTGTGTAGGCAAAGTAGGTTCCTGCAAAGTTATATCTTGAACCTGTGCAACCATATTTCCAGTGTTCTGTAATGTGCATATTAATACGCTTTTATTTAAATTGAAATCAAGTAAATTTACACCAATACTTTATTTCTTGACTATAGTATTGTTCAGCATTAAATATATAAAACAACTATATTTGTAACATAATAATGCTAACTTTTGTTTGCAACATTGCTCATATTGATTATGTTAATCACATCCAGTCATCTAACATATTTGTTGGGGAATTATTTGACTGTACAGACACAGCATTTCTACTGATGTTCTGACTATTGTCAGAACATCAGTAGAAATAGATTAGCCATTTATGTTACCTGAAGTAATTCTTCCACTCTCTCTTCTTCCCGCTGTTCCTCAAGAACTAATCTCGGCAATCGAGGGAGTCTTGTCTCATGCACGCTTATACGTTCTACCCATCTTTTCCATTCAGGTGGGGTATAAATACAGTTATTAAACATGCACATATAGCATTTTACCACTAGTTTATGGACACACATTATTATTGTGTTATAGATATTAATTTTCATGGTTATATACACTGATATAAAGATGTATTAGTTTTAAGGCACTAAATAATGTTATTTTATAGAAAGTACTCTCAGGAAGCCATAATTATAAAATTTTCAATTTTTTTTATATAATCAGTCAATAGGTGAACCACAACACCTACCAAATGACTCTTGTTAGGCATAGCAATTTTTATATGGTTTAAATGTAATATTACTAAATGATGAAACTAACAAAATTGTTAAACTATGTACATGATATACCATCATCATTATATCAACATAATACATGAATAATTATAATAACATTTAAATTATTAAAATTGTTACCTTTTATTAGCAGAGTGGATTGCATGCGCTTGGATCATATAAATATCACCTACAATGAAAGAGATCATTTAATACCTACAGTACATAGTATACATCTATAATATGAATGATATGATAAAATCTTACTAATAAATGCGTTGACTTTTCTGTGGTAAAGTCTAACAAGACCCCGTAGCAATTTGGAAGATAAACGTAATGAAAATCTCTTGCTTGGACGCCCCGACTCTTGCATCATAACTTGTAACAGATCAGCACTAAAAAAAGATTAATAATTAAACATTTATAAAATAAGTTGAACGGGGAAAACTCGACATCTGTATTACTTAAAACATATTGATTTACCAAATTTGCCGAATATCCTGAGCCCAGAGTTGACGGTTATTTATAGCTTCAAAACGTTGTGGCCAGGAATCTGCGACCCAACATAGATAAAACCTTCCACCTCTTCTTAACGATTCCACGGGATAAAACATTTTTATATAAAAATAAAAAATAAAAAAATTATAATATAAACGCAAAAAGCTTATCATAAAATCTCAATAGTAGAGCGAATGCGAATGGCGGGAAATTATAAATAGTGGAAAAAGCTGTCAAAGCCACGCCGGATATTAAAAAAAAGCGAATCATAGATAAAATATTAGTTCTGCGACACGCCTCCTAGTAGTAACGTTCTCAGCTAACAATTAAAAGCAATTATACACTTCCATACTCTTAAGCTTTTAGTTATTTATTAATTTTTATTACGTGAAATATTTTGCGATTTTTTCTAAGATCGAATTATTATGAAATTATACAATATTAAAACCAAAACAAGGCAAATTAATGAAGCACAGTTTCTTTTCACTTTCAACATTCAAATTTAGTAGATTTATAATAAGGCAATAAACTAATTTAAAATTCCATTTCAATTTCATTAATTACTGCAATTGAAAATCAATTTCTAGCAATACTTTGTGTTACATTTATATCTATGGCAGCACAATAATGTATTATTATGGCATTATGGATCTTGATAGGTAGCATTCGAGATAAATATTGTTACTTAATATTTCTATTACGATTACTTGATACATATTATGATTTTGATTACTTTGCTTTTGCTGAAAGAGAATTTATTTGCTAACATAACAATATTCCACATTACGATTTGAGTCTATTTCATGAACATCATTTTCACGAAATGTTCGGGTATAGCAAAGAAGCAGTTAGAGTGAAAGTTAAGGTATTTAGAAACTATTATTACAAAAAGCTATTAATTATCAGAATGATAGTTGTATAAAAATTCATTCAATTAAATATCTTAACTAGCGAATGTTAATTAAGAGATCGATATGGGGATTTCCATGAATGAATGATTTTATTTCGTATTTATTTCATGCATGTATAATTACTTTTCAGAAGTGTGAAGGGAAGCTTCAACCAGAATTACGAAAGTTTTCAGTGGATCCTCAAATTACTTCCTTGGAAGTTTTGCAAAGTATTTTAGTGAAAGCATTTGATATTAAGTCTGATTTTACTTTATCTTATAGAACATTAGATGATATTGGTCAAGAGATATATTTACCTTTACTCTCTGATTGGGATTTGGATGCTGCATTTCTCAAGTATGTTGAAATTTTAGCCTTAATTTTCATGATTGTTTAATACATTTTAAACTTCAATAAGTGGTCATATTTACCAACATATGTTACTAGAAAATGAAGGCACATACTGTACTGAGTTAAACCAATGTGGCCAATATAGCCTGTTGCAAATTTTATCAAAATACCCCATCCTTTACTTTAGTTAATGCTATCAGTGCACATAGCACTATACCAGTTCCATCAATGTATAATTGTTATGTTAATGATCTTTATAATTTTCATAAATTTCAATATGAGTTATAATTTATACATTTTAAACCTAATTTACCACATCTGTACTGTAGTTTAATACATTATCTTAACACAAATGTTGTCACATTACTTCAGTTTCCACATTAATGGAATCAAACAAAACTCCAGTGTACTGACAAGTTTATATATACAAGGTTACCATTATTATTATAATAAAGTAACATGAGAAACTCAATAACTAATTACCTTTGTGCTCAACAAGGATAACCTCTTCCAATGTTTACTAAACTACTTGTAATCATTTCCATGAATTAGCTCCACTATATGTTTAAAAAAATATCAATGCGGCCACTGCCTTATTTGACTTTATATACACAGGGGTGATGATAGTAGTGCCCTACATAATTTTTGCTACCAATGAATATCCCACTGAAAATGGTACAGAGAGCTGACTAGAAATGTATAAAGTGTGGTTGTTTTAAGTATTGCATGTAAAAAATTTCAATCAAATTTATTTCTATAGATTAAACCAAAGTATTTTGATTTATATGTTTAATAAACAAAGACTTTTTGTACAAAATATTTTCAAATGCTTCTTATCTAAGTAATATAAGTAGCAAGTTAAAAATGAAGCATTATGATTTTTAATTAATTTCAGGGCACATAATATTGCCCTCACACAAAAAACAGAACCATGTGTGCAATTAAGGGTAGATATGAAGCCATTTGCAGAAGCATCTGAAGACTGGGAGCCACCTGTAATATCAACAGAATCTATAACACATGCAATTAGGGAACCACCTGCATCACAGATTCAGACTACTACACAAATAGAAAAGCAAGAAGGTCAGATAGGCTTTCAAGGAATGATAATGAATCAGGTGATTAAGTTATAAACATTAAATTAGGGTGCATGTGTACACTTTCTTATCTCGAGGCTGCATATAAACACTCAAAACTTATTACATTTGTTGTATGTTATCAATGAAGAATCTTTTAGATGATCATTAACAGTCTATGGTAGTCCTGACAAGTTATTTGATTTAAACTTTTAGGTTGAAAAAACTTTTAATATGGTTACTAGAGCATTAAATCTTTATGAAGATCCTAATACACCTCCTAGGCCACCATTAAACGATGTAGAATTTAGATCTTTTCTGGATGCAGTGGGACAAATCAACAATGCTACAAAATTAAGAGAAGTTATCTATTGTGGGGGCATTGAACCAAGTTTAAGGTAAAAGAACCCATTAAATGTATTTTACTAAGATGTTCCTGTATGTGACCATAACAACTTAAAAAAATAGTTATTAGAAACCTTTATTTAAAATTCTTTCACAGAAAAGTTGTCTGGAAACATATATTGAATGTTTATCCTGAAGGTATGACAGGCAAAGAAAGAATGGATTATATTAAAAAGAAAGCTAATGAATATTACACACTGAGGGCAAAATGGAAGGAGAGTATACAGAATGGAAAGGTCTGTTTGTATGCTATAAAAATACTACATAATACCATTAACAACAAGAATTAGTAATTATACAAATTCTTACGATTTTGGATTATTTTGTATTCTTAGATTTTATTTTTTAATAAAAGCAGTATTGTTGACAACATTCTCAAATTCAATTATAAAAGTTAAAGTATGCTGTAAATTATTTGCTTAGTACATTAAGTGCATGTTTACACTTTTTAGGTAAATTCTGATTTAGCATATGTAACAAGTATGGTAAGAAAAGATGTACTCAGAACTGATAGACATCATAATTTTTATGCTGGAAGCGATGACAATCAAAACATTGCTTCACTTTTTAATATTCTAACCACGTAAGTATTACAATATACAAATACCTATAAAGATAATGTTTAGTTGATAAGTATTTTTTAAATGAGAATTACTATTTTTTGCAGATATGCCCTCTATCATCCATCAGTCAGTTACTGTCAAGGAATGTCAGATTTAGCATCACCACTCTTGGTAACTATGGGTGATGAGGCCCATGCATACATTTGTCTTTGTGCACTCATGACTAGACTTTATCCTAATTTCTTACTGGATGGTGAAGCTATGACCCTTAAATTTACTCACCTAACAGAGTCTCTGCAAGTTTATGATCCTGATTTTTACACTTATTTGAAATCGCAACAAGCTGATGATCTATTGTTTTGCTACAGATGGTTATTATTGGAAATGAAAAGAGAATTTGCATTTGATGATGCTTTGCGCATGTTAGAAGTTTTATGGGCCTCTTTACCTCAAAGATCACCAATTACAGACCTTCTTTTACAAGAAATGGACTTTGAACCTATATTTGAAATCACTGTTGATCCTCCACCTTTAAGCCCATTAGTTAAAGCACCACGAGAAAATGCATATACAAAAGTATGCGCTATTAGAAGACAAAGCTCTAGCTTTAGTTTAGCAAATACGAAGGCACCAAAGCTTTCAATGATTAAACAAAGTAACCTAAGTTTAGATGAAAGTGCTCCAAGAAAAGCTTTGAATAATTCATCTCTTAAGCACGCCAAAGAATTTCAAAGCTTAGATGACGCTACTTTACAGTCGCGCAAAGACCATATATCTCATGAAAATATTTCCAATAAACTAAAGGAAGAGAGTTTATCTAACAAAGAAATTAATAAATTTTTGAAACATAGCATGAAAAGTGTCCCTGAAAACAATAAAACTATAGATTCATTCGAAACACAGTCAGTATGGTCTAGTACAGGAAATTTATTCAATGGAACATCGTGCCCAGATGAAACTCACAATATTAATGAAACTCCTTTAGGCAGCCAAATTAGAATATTAAGAGATAAAATATCAGTTCATAACAATAAATTTTTTTCATCTTTAGACAAGCTTGATGACACTATAACTATAGAAATAGATAACAAACCTAAAGTAAAAATGATTAAGAATCTTAATGAATTTCTTAACTTTGCAACTGGAGCTAAATTAAGCAATGTAAGGCTAGATAAATCTACAAATCAAGTTAAAATGGAGTCTAAACTTAATCCTAAAATAACACTAGCTAAACCTTCACATTCCTATGATACAACAACAATGATAAAAAATCAAAATACTTCTAAAATAAACCTGGAAATAAACGATAGTAGTAGTCCAGATGATTCACAAGAGTATTATCCCATGACAACTTCAATGACTAGAGAATTACGACTAGAGTTAGAGCATTTAGATCGACAAGTATTCGGAGCTTCATATATCAATAGATGTAGTATGGTATGTGACTCTCCATCAGAATCTACAAGTACAGATGGTAAGCCCTCAAAAGTTATTTCCGAGTTTAAAGATAATCTAGAAATGCAAACTGATGTATCAGAATCAGTAGAAACATTAAAAAAGACTCCACTACTAGATACTGTAAGGATCAATGCAAGAAGTGCAGAAGATATTTATCTTTGGGAAAATCCATTGCATCGCAATACATCAACAACCCGAACAACTGCAAGCTGTCCTCAGACTCCTGATGAACAAGCAGAACTGGACTTTGATGGTGATACAGGAGAAATCTTTGAAGAGCATTCTGGAAAAAAATCAATAACACCTATAAGGTTATTAAGAAGGAACCACTCTTTAGAACCACAAGATGTTTATCAAAATAATAAACATTCAAATGTACAATCCAGTGAATCTGAATGTTCTGATCCAATAGACTCAATAAATGCCGCGGCACCTATTCATCAAGATATTAATAACTTAAAGTCTCATAAATTTTTTTCAAATATGTCACAAGAGTTGGAAAATGCCAAAAAGAATTGTGAATCATTATTGAATGCGAGACAGTCAAATTTACATAGTGTTGCCTCAACTATTAATAGTTTTCAGAAAAAGTACGAAGTCTTCAAACCACCTCCACTAAAATGTTCACCAATCTCTTCTGTAAGTGGTGATAATTCAGTAAAGAACAATATAAGTACATTACCTTCTCCTACTGTATTTGGTGGTGGAAATCCATTCCTTATGTATTTATGCCTTACAGTATTATTACAACATAGAGATTATGTAATGAAAAATCATATGGACTATAATGAATTAGCAATGCATTTTGATAAAATGGTAAGGAAACATAATGTTAACAGGGTATTAAATCAAGCAAGACAAATGTATGCTATATATTTAAAACAGCAATCACTAAAGACTGGTGATGTGACCACATGAATATTTATATTTTAAGAAAACTTTAATTTGCTCAGAATTATTATCCAATATGTATTAAATTCTTAATAATCTTATAGCAACAGTTATACACCTACAGCAACTTATTTAACCCAAATAATATGTTAAGAGTTTAAAGTAAAGTATTCAAATGTGGGCTAATATTGTCCTTGTCTATATAGGCCTTGAACCTTAAGTGGCCTTTGTTCTTAACAGTTTTGAATAAGCTTTAGGGATTAAGAAGTGCACAGCGGATATCAAATAATTCCAATTTAACACAATTTGTTTATAGCTATGTGTAAATACTTTTAATAATTTATATTAACAAAATTCATTGTGATATTTATTACGATCTTTAATTAGATATTATCACATTCTAATTTACCTTTTGCAAATTTTATTTTATATAATTATTGTAATTTTATTTTAGGACTGGAATATGTTAGTTGGATTATTATAAATATTGTAAGTTGGAATATTTATGTTGAATTATTAGGCATAGACATTCACACTATGTCCATTCTAGCAACAATGGTATTAATGTACTTTATAATTGTGATATTATTTTAAGTATTTTGTATATGTTTTTTAAGTTTTAATGCACATGATTTATTAACCATGCTGATAAATATAGAACAAAAATATGCACACCTAGAACTGCATGAAAATATAAATTATTTCTTTATATTTGTTTACCAAAATTTCTGTTTTGTATTGATTTTAATGAAAACACATGTAAATTAATTAGGCTAGGAGGTATGAAATGGTAATCGTAAATTCATAAGCTATTTATGGTCTACGCTTTAATATGTATCCAGTTATTTCATTCCCAAATAAACTGTGAATACAAAATCTTATATTATTTTCAATTAATAGCATATTCTGAATTAAAAGCTTCACAAAAATGATTTTAGTTATTGAGAATATTTGGATAAAAGCCTATTTTATCAATATATTAGGTTATTATTAGTATCCTAGTATTTGATAACAGAATCCTTAAAATTCCCTCCTCTTCCATGATGTTTGTTACTGAATTTATACTTCAAGAATTCAATTGTTATCACAATTAAGATATAAACTAGAAATAAATTATTTAAGCTACAAAAGTCCCAAACAATAAGTGTGGTGTAAAAATTTATTATGAGATACTTCCTCAGCCATCTTAGGTTGCACATATAAATGGAAAGTTCTTGAATGGCATATACCTATTTCTTAAATAATTACACTACAGCTTACCTATTGTAATGCACTCTATTCATGGTCATTATGAATATAAATTGGTATTTTAATTGTTTACATATTTTAATAAGACAAACAATCAGACACAGTTCACAATCATTTCAGTTTTAATAGGTTCACTCACTTTCGTCCTACATAGAAAAGGCAATTTCAGATATATTATTAATAACGGCGCATCCCAGGTGGCCCACGTCCAGGGCCTCCTCGACCCATTCCAGGCGGGGCACCCATCATACCAGGTGGAGGCCCTCCCATCATTGGTCCTCCTCTCATTTGAGGAGGTGCTGACATTTGACCTCTACCACCTGGTGCCATATGTTGTTGAGAGGGGCCACCGACTCCCCTACCAGGGCCTTGAAGGCCTGGTGGAGGTCCACCAAAACCAGCACCACGACCTGCAGCACGCCCAGCTCCGGGGCCTCCAATAGCACCTGGTAAAGGTACGCGTGGTAATCCTTCTTCTGGTGGCGGAGGTCCTTCGATAGTTAAAGACACTATATTTTCTCCTCTAAGTAATACAAAACCAAGCGTTCGCTTTTCTTCCCTATCTGCAGTTTTAGCATTTTTAGATTTAATTTTTCTAAACTCTTCGCAATCCCCTAATATTAAATTCATATGTTTATCAAAAGCTTTAAAGGTCCCGATAAATGTCCGAGAGTCTTGCAAAATTACCCGTACTCTATAGTTTATATGTTGTTGCATTTTATTATTCTTTCCGATAGTCTGAAACATAAACAAAATAATTTCTTAATATAATACAAATAATTATTTATCTCATCAGTATTTTAAATTACTATTTAAATAAACCCTACAACTTACCATTTTTTTAATTGATTAAATAGACAAATACGGATATAAATTAGAAGTAAGATTGTTTCGCGGTACAGCTACTTTTTTGACAGTTCACAACTAACAATTTCGAAGCCAAAAACACCGGTTTCAAAATGGATGTTTTATGAATACGACGTTGACAGATAAAACTGTTTCTACAGAGTATCGTGTTATTACAATAGTAGTAGAATGCAGACGTAAGAAGAATCTCTTAGGTCGTGTAAAGCGACTTTGTCTTAATTAGAAAACAGGGATTATATTGCAAAGTCAACCATTAATCCAAATACTGATAAGTACTAAAAAAATAATTATATATCATTTTTAAGTAATCAAACATTTGGAATTAAAAATATTTCCGAACATCTACTCATTTATTTATTTAAAAAATTGTAATGGCGTAGAGAGCGTACACAAACATAGAAATGCAACTTTTTATATAAAAACTAAAAGTCCTATGATATTTTACGGATTATTTTACATATTCTTTAAAGTATTTTATTTACTAATCACAGATAAATTATAAAAGTATTCGTTTACTTTTTATGCCACTAACTATTGAAAAAAAAGTCTACATTCCTGACTACACACACTCCCCTTAAATCCTTATTCTGATCTGTGTATTATTCCCTTTCAATATTATAATTTTAAATATACTTAACTTAAGATGTTAAATAGTTATCTATATATAAAGTTTGTAAAAAAATTTTCTTCACATCATTCGCTTTGCTAAACTACATATCCTCTCGTCAGTGACACATCAAAATGACAATTGTCCTTAACTGTGTCGTCCTTTGATTGGACTTTACACAGAAAGGGTATTTTTTTAGTCTAGATTTAGAATTTAGAATTATGGATTATATCAACGATAGTTCGTTTTTTTGATAGATACATCCTGTTCAGTTTTAGTCGATTTTTAATAACGACTATAGAGAATCATACATTTATTAACAATAAAACAGTCTCTAACTACATCTCTACGTCAAGTCCACTGAGCGGACTTGACACGGGTAACGAAAAACTGCAGAGTCCGCTGAGCGGACGCGACACAGTTGAGAGGATATGGAACGCCGAACGCCAATTATCTATCAGATATATCAATTACCTGGCATAACGCAATTTATATGTTCCATATTAATTGGTTCTGTATATATTGACAACAAAACATTCTTTAAAACAATTAAAATTTTGGTAATTTTTGCAAATAATAGTAAGCGCCAATAATTGTTTATTTACTATTCTTCCTCCTTTTAATTTCTATAATATTACCTTTTGGATTGAAATTGAGGCAGAAGAATATAGTTTCTTAGTCTAAACAACATTTTACAAAGGACTTAAGTACATTCTGTTTTGGCCGAGGAATTGCAAGGTCTATTTGTTATCCAAAATTATTAAATTATATATATGTACACATATAAGAAAAACGTATAAAACGGCTTAACTTTCAGCAAATAAAATAATATAGACAATGAGTAAGGTATCTACATAAAATTGTAACAATATGCAGCAATGATAAAATTATCAAGGAAGAAATTCGTTTCTATAGACCGCCCCATATGACCATGATATATTTCTTGGTTTTGAGAAATTTTACACCTTTTATAATTACTGGTATACTATATCCGAATCGTAGCGTCGGTACTAAAAAAATTTAAATCTATTGATTCATTGTGAGAATTTTTGACACTCAAAAATATACTTCTTTATTATATTTTATTAATTAATAATTCATCTACTTTTTTACTCTTACATCTCAATTTATTTAGGAGATTACAAATTCTAATGGGCTTAGAATAAATTGAAATGCTTATGTAATTTACTTTTCTTAGATAGAAACTTTATTATGCACTTAAATACAAACATAATTATGAATATTTTATACATATTATTATGATAAATACAATCTTGTATTTTCATATTTTAAATCACATTATACATTATTAATAATGACATTCTGACACTGACATAAGAAATGCATACACGTGTTGCATTTTTAATTATCTTAATTTGCAATATACTACTTAACTATATAATTATGTAAAAACAATGCCACAAATGCATTTTAAATATTAAATTACTTAAGTCTTTTCTATGCATATATTATGCCTTATGGTTATTATGCTAAATGAGACCGTTTACCTCGGCCTAATAACATTATAACTTATGCACATCTCCAAACATCGTTATCCAACTTATAACTAATACTAAAACCATGCAGTCAAAAAACAGCCTTTGAATTTAAAGTAAGCAATTTTGAACTAAAGTTAAATTTACTTATTAAAGCCCAATAATATTGCTATGACGTCTCTGCAGCAGGAGCAAATTGTATCACGGATGTGTGACGTACCGCGGGCGTTTCTTCTATGTGAGGGATAAATTTGCGTTTTCTCGGTGGAAGACAAGATGGTGCTAGCGTAAATTGTTGATAGTCTATAGATACTGCCGGAGGCGATGGTGAAGGTGTCGGGGACAGGTGTGTTAAGGAAACCGACGATTTCACAGCATTTGTAGTTGACGCTGCTGTAGAACCCGGTGGAGAAGGGGGTGAGCTCGGGGGAGTCGGTGGCAACTGCTGCAGAGCTGCCTCAACTATGTCGCACATCATGTTACCATTTACTGGAGGTGGAGAAATCTGGACGGGAGGTCCTTGTGCTGAATCAGCACCATGTTCCTTGTAAATATGAGCTTCCATTTGTTTCTTAGTGTTAAACGTACCATCACAAACGGTGCAACGATAGCAACGTTCCCCAAAATGTTGAAAGCGATGGAGTTTCAGTACATGATTGTATCCAAAGTCTCGTAAACATATTTCACAAGTGTAGGGTCGCTCACCAGTATGAGTGCGCGAATGAACTTTGAGCTGTTTGGAGCACGTAAATCCTTTGCCGCAGCCGGGCGCTGGGCATCTATAAGGTTTTTCACCCGTATGCGTACGTAAATGAATCACAAGCTGACCTGATTGAATAAACGTCTTATGACAATGGGGACAAGCGTGTGGTCTCTCTCCAGTATGTATTCGAGCATGCCGATGCAATTTTCCAGAATGTTCAAATGCGGCACCGCATACACTGCATCGGTAAGGTCTTTCTTTGGTGTGAATGCGTCGATGTACTTGAAGATTTTCTTTAACACTGAACATCTTATGGCAATATTCACACTCAAATGGCCTTTCGCCAGTGTGAGTACGATAGTGGCGTACCAGCCGAGCCGGCACTGCAAATGTCTTATGACAAACGTCGCATCGATGAGCATCAGCAGCAGCACGGTGTGAGCGTGTATGAGCTGTTAATGCACTGCGTGTTGAAAGTGTTAATCCACATTCTCTGCATTGGTGAACGCGTTCTTCTTCACCTATAAAACAATAATAGGAATGAAGTTTCTGTATGTCGAGTATATTCATATTAATATAATAAATTTTAAAACGTGTAAAATATAAAAGATATCCACATTGCAGTGTTTATTATGGATGGTAAATTCGTTAAAAAATATCAGGATGCACAAATGCGGGCCCAGAGGAAGGCGGTGAAGGAGGTGAAGGGGCGTACGTAATAAAGCGAAGTGAATGTCCTCTGACGGCACGTGGAGGCCTGCACCGCGGTTTCGAAGTGATTATGCCGCGGTGCGCCTCCACGTGTTTGGGCCAGCGACCTCGTATATCCACTCTTAGTGCACCCCTCATCCCGCAACCACCCTAATACACCCATAACTTTCTCTGCTTTTCATTAAACAGGAAATAATACATTTATGTATTGTAAAACGAATTAAAGTATGCATATTTAATTATTATTAATTAATGTTTTAATACATGAAATCAGCTCGGTCATATTTTAGTTAATAAAAGAAATTAAAAGTTCAAAAAACGATTAGTTAGATATCTGACTTTAACAGCCTGCGAACATATTTACAATAATCTGAATACAATTACATAATAATTAAGAAAATAAATCAATAATAAAAGCGGGTAAATGGTTCCAATGTAAAATAAATTGGTGATGCTCACCTATCATAGTAAAAGTTGAATTTATAATGTGTATAGTCCAATGGCGTCAATGTTGGCGTAGGTTGTGATCAAGTCTGAAGCTCAAGCGAACGAAACAAGCGCGCGTTTCTTTGACGGTCCACGGCCGAATGCGGAATTCGCGAGCTAAAGGCAAGCTCAGGCACTGCCGAGTGCCGACTGCGTTCAATTTGTGTCCTCCGTTCTCCTCTACACTACACACACATCGAACGACTGAATAATTGTTACTTACCATTAAAACATCTATATTCTATATGATATACCTATTAGATGTTAATAACTATAATACAGTCAGTATTACTTTAATACTGCAAAAACCAATAACAAATTAAAATACATATATTATATAGGTTTGTAAATTAAATAAATCGGGTAAAGAACTTTATTAATTTAATTACTCAACATATTCAAAATATTGTGAAGCAATATAATTGCTACTAGTTGCTGATGACTAGAATCAAATAATTCATAAAATATATTTATTAATATACACAATATTTTGCTAGATATGAGTACATTAACAATTAAAATAAACGTTAATAATAATAATAAGAACCTACAGCATACTACACAAATGTAATTTAAGTATACATTATACATAATACAACATCGGATTGTACATGTACGATAGACGACCGCGGGGCTTTGTTGAAGGTTGGAGAGGGGCGATGGACGGCGGGCGCGGTGGCGACGGAAGAGGAACTCGAACACGAGGAGGCCCACCGCGGTTTCGTAACGCGTGTGAACTCTTGGCTGCAGTGCGCTTGCGTGGCTTGTCGGTTCCTTTCCTCCCGCACCGCGATCCTCGCTCTTGATACATACCTACATTTTTAATATAACACATCAACAATTATTATAAGTCCACACATAATTAAATCTATATTTTAATATTAGTAATTAAAAAATTAAATATATTTTAGTGTGTTAAAATTTTTTTTAGTTATTATATAGCATATCTACGGAGAAAAATAATAACGTAAATATTGTAAAATAATATTATAAAATTTTGAACAAACAATCTGAGGCATTACGATAATAGAAGAAATCATTTCATTAGTCAATATTTTCGCACAGTTTAATTTTAGCTCTTTTAGAAATGCTTGATTGAAAAAATAGACATAAGTAGGCGAATTAAGAACAATTGAGAAAATTATATAAGTTGTAGAACGTTGGTTTAAAGTGATAAAACTATTTGTAATGTAGTATCTAAACATATAGGTACATGTTTACGTAATATATTATATAAATTTTATGTATTAGGTTTGAAAGTTACATACAAAAAAGCAGTTGGAAATCGAGGATTTTCGGAAATAAGCATAATAAATCTTTTTGAATGTACGCACTGCAGCGTATTAGTAAATGATGGTTATTTATAAATGATGACTTTATATTTATTTTTTGTGTAAAATATTGTGACTACTTTGTTAATTATTGCTATGTTTTAGTCATCTTAATAATTAAGTTTGCTGTTTGGAATAAATTAATTAAAATTTTCTCAAAGAAGCAATTGGTCAAAATTAGGTTTCACCATAATGTACAATTATAAATTTGTATTTAGGGGAATTTATTACTATATAAAAATCACATTAACTTGAATAATCTTATGTAATCTCTATTTATTAGTTTGACTGTTTAAAATTTAAAAATTTGTTTCGCCATTCGTCTATGCGTAGGAAACTGTAGACAGTGTCAATAATTATATATTTCCAGTTTTTGTACAGATTTGCATAAATAATATTTTCTACATACATACTCGTATATGTTTCTGTAATTTATTGGTTATGTCTATCTGTATTGCTGCAGTTCGTAATAATTCATGACATTTATTAGATTACCTATTACTATGGATGGGTGAGAAGAACAGTAAAATTTAACGAATTTGTTTCTCTAAATCTGAATATATTGAATATCTAGAAATGGACTCATATCGTCGAGCAAAAACTAGATGATACCGCCTTATTTAGTCAAACGCAAAACTTTATGTTAAGAAAAACAATTGTATTGATTTTTAAGTTTATGTCTCTACAGTCAATTCTATTACAAGTACACTAATAGTGCACAATAAGTAATTATTGTGTGGGATTCTGTTCACGTCTAAATCCAATTCTGTAAATTAAGACATATTAATAGTTACTTTTCGTTCGATAACTACAGTCTCAAAACATAAACTGAACATATATCGATGAACATAATAAGTACGGTTCGTTCTTTGTTGGGCTATGTCGCTTTTAAACCAAACCTAGGGCAACCTTAATTGGCAGAAATATTTTATACTATTTGGTTACGTCATCGTTAAAATAAGCAAGAGTTTAAGGAGCTTATCACGTTACAGTAGAGAAAATCGCAAGAAAGTGGCAATGCAGATATCACAAATACCTATTAGCATAACTTTTATCATAATTTCATTTATTATGAGGTCCAGTGTATTGATTCGATAACAAAACTGTCATGAACAAAATTGAACAGAACATGATAAGATACTGTTTGATATTAAATTTGGATTCAAGTTCTAATTGAGGCAGGTTAGTTATGGGTATATTGAAATAAAACTAATAATTAAGGTTCTTTATAAAGAGACGCTTTATTGAAATATAGGTACCCTAAAATAAAATTCATATTGGGAACAAAGTAAAGTGCGCGGTGAGAGGGGGTGTCTGATCGGACGAAGCGAGGGTACAAGGCGCGGCGGGCGGAGCAAACCGTCGACACGCGCTGCACGGTCAGCGAACGTACGAAACCGCGGTACATGAGGCCTCACGGCGCGTGCGCCCGATTCAGCCTTCCTCAACGCGACCGCAACTGACCCGCACATAACCACGCCACGGACAAAATATGCCGCGTTGCTATCACCTTGGGTTCTTTGCGCGTGTAACTAGCAATGTATTAAGTCTTAACAACAATGTATTATGTAAGCCTTACCTGTCTTTGGTATAATTTATTCATGCATGGAAGTTAGTTTATTCTTTACTATTTACTTATAAATTCACCACAAAACTATAGCAACGTTTTCTTTCCTTTTGGTTTTGTTGATTCTTTTATTTAATTAACAAATAAAGAAACAATAACCATTTTTTAAAATAGATTTAGTTATTTTAATTCTATAATTAAGCGGGTTCGTTTTATTGTATAACTTTTTTAGTTAGGATATTTTATGCATAAAATTTAGCCTGTGTGTCTACATAAATTTCAAGGTCTTTCTATGTTTATTTACTTACTTGTTTTTTTCCGCTATTATAAGTATTCTTAATAGAAATTTTTAACAGACCTTGCTAACATTTAGATTTCTAATTATATTTTATTTTTCATAACTACATTTTGCAAATTAAAATAGCTAAAACAAATATTAATTGATAATTAAGTTAAAAATAATATTCATTCGATGTGGGGACCCAATGTGACAAAGCAGTTAGAAATCGAGTTGGTCAGCAGATTTGCCTTATTTATAGACTTTCAATCATTTATAAAATAATTTTCATGAAATATAATCATGATCTATTTTCATTATAGATATTCTCCGATTAAAAAAGAATTTTTTTATTAAAAAGTCAACTTAGATTTAATCTTCGAATGCCTGTAAACTCTAAAATATAACTTAAGATTAATTTCGACATTCATTATTTATTTTAAAACTATTGAATGTTGAACTATTTAATTTTAATTCCCAATTTCTACCTTGGTTAATATATTTTTAAATGCGGCATACTTAAATACATTTAGACACAGATCACCCATTAACATTGAGGCTGGCTAGTTCATGTTGTACACCGGTTCTACACAAGCGTCATTACATAGTGGTCGAGTTTGAACTGAAGTTTAGACTTACAAGTTATAAGTAATTCGCAAAGGGAGCCGAATTCAGCGTTAGCAACTTGAAGTGGACTGATTATCGTACCAACGGCGTAAAATTATCGTACATGGATCGAAATTATCGTA
>JAOSYY010000014.1:8862980-8898723 GCA_025727935.1 Hebomoia glaucippe
ATATGCTATCGTACATCGTACGTAGGCACAAAATTATCGTATGTGTACGATAATTATCGTACGGTTCCGAACGCTGGAGCCGATTGACATCGTAGGTTATGCTTATAGACAATCTCGTTCTAACTTGATCAAGGACAAGAGCCGACACTGGTGCTGGGGCCAAAAATTGCTTCCTAACCAAATTTCATCTAACTTCTAAATTTATTTAGTTGTACTTTGGTTTTCGGTCGTTTCCCTTTTGTTTTTTTTTTATGATAGGAAGGCAAGCGAGCGTACAATTCCCCTGGTCTTAACCGAATCCCTTCGCCCTTGGATACCATATAAAACCAGTTGAACTAGGAGACATGTTGCCAACCTTAAGACCTTAGCCATATATATTAATTTTGTTATTATTTTTATAATGTTGTTCTACTGCCGGTGTTATGTTTTTCGAGAATTTGAAATTCATATTATTTCATAGACAAGGCGCAACGCGCATTGTACTTTATGACCTTTCAGTTATGTTTTGTTTCGTGGATTCGGATTAATGAAAAGCACTCACGTAATGACAGCTCTAGTTTCGCTAGTTTAATATATTTACTTAAGCAAGCAAAGAAACTAGTCGTTGGCTATCACAATGGAAACTTTCGAAAATTCAGCATGTTTACATTTTTTATCATGTTTCGTCGGCTACCTATTGACAATTTATTCCAATGCAGATACACAAGTGAGTCTATGGCAGTTACGTTAATTTATATTTGTAATCTGTTATCTGTGTATAAATGTCATTCCTACGTTTAGAGTCTAGAGCATAAAGTAAAAAGGATTATGTTATTTTCACTTTGCTGCATTAATGCGTTTATAAATTACGTTCCACGATTGTGAATACTGAATTTTTTATATACCAACACTTAAAGCAATACAAGTGCCATGGGTGGTGGAGATTTGGTAAAATAATGTTTATTTATGATCTTTTAAAGTTTATGTATAAAACGCCAATAATATTGAATTACTTTTATTTTAAGAATTCCAAGAAATCTTGGCATCCCAATACATTAAAAAATCAAGAGCGAGTTTGGAAGGCGGAACAAGTGGCCGCCGATGAGAAAAAGCGAATAGTGGAGTTGCAGCAGGAAAGGTCAGAAGAGAGAGATCGTTTCGAGCTCAATGAGTTAGCAAGAAATAATGCAGCAAGTACTTCTGATAATCGTTTGGATTGGATGTATAATGTTAGTAAACAATTTTGAAGTCAGATCTGCCTTGTTTATTAGTACAAGATAATTGAAAATTCTTCTTTACATTTTATTAATTAAAATGACATATAGTACATGGCATATGTACTTTTAACCTGAAATTGCTCTTTTTTTAATAAGAACGAGCGATTAAAATAATGTATTTAAAAATTACTCAGTTTATTTTATAATCACTTCATTGTTCTAGAAACCTGACAAAAAAGTTCAACAAGAAGAGTATCTCCTTGGTAAGGCAATTGACAAGAATTTTGCCCAAACAGGTAAACCTGAGCAAAATGAGATACCTGCAGTTGCCCGAAGACTTGTGGGCTCCAGTATGGTATCAACAGCTAGTGATGTACAAGTTGATTTAGCAAGGAAGATACGAGAAGATCCTTTAGTGTTAGTAAAAGAGAGAGAACGAGCTGCTCGAGCAGCATTATTAAATAATCCTGTCCAACGTAAGAAGCTTACAGAGTTATTACGTAGAGAGCAAGTAAGTTTCATTACTATTATTTTTAAATTACACATGGCCATTGTTAGTATTCTATATGAATTATTTCAGAGTTGATAATCATAGAGTGATAGGGGTGCTATATGGTTTCTCCTGTAGTGGGCTATGATGATGATGATGACAACATGTGACACCTTAGTCACTTTATGACTTTCTTCCAGTGAAAGTAGTATAAAAAAGTTCCAGCTACTTTAGAGATTACCTGGAGCACATGCAGAGACAGCTAAAAATTATATTCATTGTTTCTCTTATAAGTAATGTAAATACTCTAATGTATATTGTTTCATTCCATGTCATTTTCATGTTAGATATATTTGAATACTTTCATTAGAAGATTAATTCTATTGTTTATTCAATTATACAAATACTCTCATTGTAGGAGCTTAATAAGGATCAAAATGTTAAAAAGAAGAAAAAGAAGAAAGATATAGATTTGGATAACAAGCTAGCAGCAAAATTAAATGTATTAAGTTCAAACAACATGGACTTGGCAAAACTTTTAGAGTCTGATGATTCTTCTGACTCTATTGACTCATTTGATGAAGAAAGCAACAAGACAAAAAAGGAAAAGAAAAATAAGAAACATAAACATAAAACAAGAAAGGTTGAAAAATCCAGGAAAAAGAATAAAGAAAAAGTAAAGGAAAGACGTCTGAATGAACAAATGTCATTAGATAGTCACAGCAGTGCTGAGAGTAAAAAACAAGGTAAAAATCATATAAATAGTTCAAGTGACAAAGAGACATTAAGTCATAATATAAAACATAAAGACAGTAAATATCAGCATTTTTTCAATACAGATAATAAAGAAAAGATTGATACTAAATATAGAAGATATGACCGTGACAGTGACATGTGGAGAAATAATACAATAGAAAAGACACATAATAATAAAGAATATAACTTGTATCAAAAAGTTGATAAAGAGAAAAGTAATAAAAGGTCAAGTAGCTGTGATGGTTGTCAAAGTAAGAGAAAAAAATATATAGAATCTAAAAGTCATGACAGAATAAAGACCAGTAAAAAGTCTGATCTTAGTGATAAAGAAAAAGCTGCCAGATTAGCAGAGATGATTGTAGCTGGGACCGAAAGAGAAGTACAAAGAGGCCGGCGTGTTGCAAAACAAATAGCTGAGAATTCAGCAGTTGAGAAAATTTCAGCATCACGCATTCCATCACGAAATGAAGCTCTTGCACTCCCAGACTCTCTTGCTAGCAGAATTCACTCTAATAGACATTACATTCAGAGAAATGAACGTCATATGCATGAACACTTTGCAAGAAGATAATATTTAAATAAAAAATGATTATTGCTAAATTAAGTTTTATTATGACTTCATAAATAAAATGTTTCATAACAATTAATTCATAGAATTACACACAATAAATAATTTATAATATAAGCATATGAGTTTCTATATTAAATTAATAATATTTCAAATACTAGTACTTGTAGTACTCAATTGTTAATTGGGAGAATAATATGAAAACTTCTATCAGTCCAGAGGAATCTTCTCTTTTACAATCTGTAAAAAAACATGTTAGTTACGTTAAAATTAATGTTTCTGTTTTCTATAGGTAGCAATATATTCGCAAAACATACAGAATTTTAATATTGCAGACATCTGTCATTACATTGTATAGTTATTGTTTTACGAGTATAAATTTACATGAGGTAGAGTGAGAGAAGAAATAAACGTTTCTTTTACATTGCCTAACTTTCTTTAAACTTAAATACGAAATGGGCTTAGCAAAGTTTAAATAAAGCATGGAATCATTTACATATATAATAGAAATGTAACTGATCGCTGTCTATTCGTGAAAGATATATGGGAAAACATTATTGGGAGAGTATTAACACAATTGAACCGAAAATCATGATTTTTAGAAATTTTGTCTGTGCGTTTGTGCGCGTTTATCTCAGAAACGGTTTTAATATTATTTTTTACTGTAATACTTGAAAATTTAATATTTATTTTATCAAATTACATATAAAAATGTAATAGTCATTTAAAAAATATGGTTGAACCATTGTTCGACTAATCGTTATAAATTTGGTATAATTATACAACTAATGTTCCAATACATTGGCTGAAAGTTCATCAACTATACTTGATGACTTATAACATTATTTTGAATACATATTCCTTTATATACTTTGAACATATTCCTTTATTATATAAACCAATGTTAGTTGACATTAGATCTATGGTAAATAATAATGAATGTAGTTCAGCTTAGGCTGGTCTATAACGGTTGTTTACATTAACGCAAGTGATGATGCGAATAAAAGTTAGTATCTTAATTCATAAAAAAAAATTACTTAAACTTCTTGTATCGAATAAATGTAACATCTTAGGTTTATACGAGTTTGTAGAAGGATTTCTACGAAGACCGCAGTACTCTCGCAATGTTTTTATTAAATAGCCCTTTTAGAGAAGTTGATAGTTTTTGACTTCTAAATTGGCCGAAGAAGATTATATACCTATACCGCGTGTTTCCGGACTGCTCCCGAAAACGAAGACGGGTGATAGTACTAATGACACCTTTGATGAAGGAACGGAATAAAATTGATCCTAACTAAAAAAGAGATATTTTAAATACTTTTTATTAGCATTATTTACCCTCCATCTTGAAAGTATAGCTAAATAAAACGATAGTTTCATAAAAAAAACATTACTTTACTAAACAAAAAGAACCAGCAATGAAGCATGATAACAAAAACATCTAGACTAACATGATTGAGCGAAAAAACGCTAAAAAAACGTTTTAAAAATATGATTTTTTTAGTCAGGATCGAATTTTATTCTGTCCCTTCATCAAAGGTGTCATTACTATTATCACCTGTCTTCGTTTTCGGGTGCAATCCCCAAACACCCTGTATAGACTAGCCTAGTATACCTCGGCGCACATCCCGGCGTATATGGGATCTGTATCCCAGGGGCCTCTTTCAGGCAAGGGCATAGCGCGTCGGCGGAGCTCCGCCACTAATTCGCTCACTTCCATAATCGGGATCGGATCAAGTGTACGCGCCAACCCCGCCAAGTATTCCACGTAGTGCATCCTGTAAGAAGATATTGTGTAAACACACCTCAATTAGGCCCCGTTTGTAGACGCCTTCTAGTGAGCCGTAGGGACGTGGAGGAAGTCTTAACGCTGCTCGACGCACCAACGTTTCCAAATCATCCACACCCAAAATCGGCAATGGCTCGATTTTCTTGCAACGCACCAATCGACTCAGATACTCCAAATAATGGTTCCTGTAAACACATGCTCCACTCACCGCACCGTAAGCTATTCACGTAGATACCGAAGTACTTTTCTCGTCTATTTTGTTAATATAATGTGGACTGCAATGTCAATGCATCATATGTGCTCGAAGTACGTATAAATATATAACAATTAAGCAACCTTAATCTAATTGTTTTCATTATAGTCAGTCAGGACTGAAGTTAAAATAAGAATAATTCCAAATGATTAAACCCTGATATACTTAATTCCTGGTAATGCATTAAAAATTAAAGAAGCTATGAATAGAATAGACTATGCAATATTCAAGATTCATATCAGTTTTATCTTCTTGGAGCTAGAAATATAAATATAAAGTATGCTGGAATTTATTAAAACTGATATTTGTAGCACTTACTTGCAAAGACCAGCATTGTTGGGTAAAATTTCACTACCACATGTAGTATCGATTAGTCCAGTTGGTGTCTCTCGTTGTAATTGGATCGGACAACGTTTGTTGTTGCCCTGCGGAGCTTCAGTTTCGTATGCAACATTATTCATCTATAATAATTAATTATATGGAAAATATTATTTTGTTTGTAGATATGAGAATACAAATTATTGGTTCTTTTAAAAAAATATTTCGTC
Source organism: Hebomoia glaucippe (assembly GCA_025727935.1). NCBI lineage: Eukaryota > Metazoa > Arthropoda > Insecta > Lepidoptera > Pieridae > Hebomoia > Hebomoia glaucippe. Next base: position 8,868,581 of record JAOSYY010000014.1, read on the forward strand.
TCAAGCGTTGGAACTTTGATTATGGTCATAGGCATTTAAATCTCAGATCACATAATAATTTTACAGGTTGCAAATTCTCTTCCTGTCTCACATTCATAAATATTTTTTTAGACAAATTTTGTGTTAATACTAACAAGTGGGAAGAATTCTATTATTATTTAATAGTGGTTGCCAAACAGTTTCTCATACAAAATGAGACTAAGTAGGTAAGAATAAATTTAATTTATTTTAATTAAAATAATTTAAACTTAATTAAAATTTTCCTGCCTGAAATATGTCTATAGTGTGAAAAGTTTTTTAGAAAACAATATATTAAATATTTTAGGAATTATAGAAGTAACCTGAATTTAAAAGGGCTAGATCAAAATACTTTCGCCGGATTAATCTTACTAAGACAATTGTAAGTAAATTCCTTTATGAAATACACATTATATAATGTAATGAAGTATCTAAGAAGTAAACAGAACGAAAAGGTCATGCTATATTCCATAACTTTTTCTATACATTTCTGTATATGTGTATATAAAAATACATACTAATTAGATATCTCTTAACTAAATAAAATATGATATGTCGTGCTAGTCAATAGGGATATAAAACAACTTACTTGCAAAAGAGTTTGTAACTCATGTGGTTCTTTGTCACGTAAATAAAATAAACAATTGCGTGGGTGATGTGCGTGTAAACCCAATTTAGCGCAATATTCGCTCAAACCACAACGAGCGCCCATCGTGAATGGTTTTCCGCAACCGTAACAAAATTCATATTTACACTGGGTACACGTAAAGTGCATGCATCCGCCTCTGGAAATATTCATGTATTTACTATGTCATCCTGCAGACTCCTTAATATGTATTTAATGTACTAAGTTCCTACTTAATACATATTTACCTTGAAAGTGAAAATTTGAAATGACATCGTGGACATTCCAAGCCATTTTCTTTTAAATGTTGTTGAACGGCAACCATCGAACGTTCCGGATCGTTGTCTTCAAGCCAAGTTGCATATTGCTCACATGAAATTCCATCATGATTTGTGGACCACTAAAATCAAGTTCTATTATAATTTACTTAAGTGTTACGCGTCGTAACAAGAGGGTAGGCGGCTGATTCCACTACTGGCCCGAGTCTGCCGGCAACACCTACCGCGACCAGTACGCGAACAGTGAGCAAAAGGAACGAACGCGTTTTCGTGGCAGTATTTTTGGTTATATTAATGATTCCATTGTAATGTTAAGTGTGTAATATTATGTTTAATTATCCGAATACAAACTCCAAATACAAATAGACTTTTATTTATCAAGAGTACGTAAATAAATGTAATTTTACAAACCGGTTTTCTGCAAGTGGCGCATGTGACAGATTTGCATTCAGGACATCGTATTTTTCTATGCTTTGGATGTACGAAAAACCCTGAAGAACATTCAACACACCATCGAAAATTCGGATCCCTCGCGAGAGTACGGTCTCGCAACTGAAATAATTATTTCGATTTAATTGTTATGCGGTTTTTAGTGTTATATGTATTTGTATATGTAGTTTTTGGTCAATAACTCACCTTTCTTTGAAAAAGTTCATGAACACCAGTTTCGAGGAGTGTTTTAAGCAATATGTCCAGGTGAGCAAAGTAATCAACCCAAGCGTCTTCATCTAAATTTTCTAAATCGGGTTCTTTACAATACGCACAAACGCAGTCTACTATACTGCGCTCCGTGATCTGTACGGTGAAGTAATGATGAGCGCACTCACGACAACATCTATGAGAACATCGTAACATAGACACCATCTAAAAAAAGGCACGATATATTTTGTATGTGATGACTTAGCCGTGTAAGTAAATAAGTAAGGATGATACTATTTTTTAGCTAAGAATACTGACTTCGTGTTCTGGGTAATGAGCTGCACATAGTTCACAATACTGGTTTATGTATGCTAATGCCGAGTCAAGGTCAGTACATTCCAGTGCAGCTAGTAGTGCCGTTGGAGCATCTGTTCCTCGTGCTATCAACTCGACAGCTATTCGTGCTTGATCCCAATTTTCCGTCGCGCCTTCCGCCAGGAGCATACGAGCTTGCCTCTAAAACGAAACAAAATTTGTACTGGTTGTTTTAGTGTGTAAAGTAATAAATTTTTGAGTATCTCACCTCAGGGGAACCTTGAGGTAATTGTATTCTCGCTAAATCAATTATTTGGCCTGATATGCGGCGTACTGTTGGTGGAGGGTGAGGCTGAAATTCAGGTGTAGGTGTTGCTTCCTTTTGATTGAAGGGTTTTATATCCACATCAGATTCACTATCTGTCCATTCATCTTCTGTTCGACAAGTTTCACGGAAGAATTGTTCTTTATTTTTTGAAGAGACTTTCGGGGGTGATTGCGTTGCATTTGGAGGCTGAGGCGCAAGTTTTTTCTTAATAAGAGTGTATGAAGTTGATGGTTTAATATCTATTATATTAGATGGTGTGTTCTTTTCACTGATGTCTGGTTTGCTATTAAATAGTTTCGTTTGTAGTTGTTTAACGTGTCCGTTTTGAGTATTGCCGAATTGTGATATGGGAGGTGCAGGCGCAGGATATTGCTTTAGGGAAGTTCGCCTTACAGGTAGTTTAGATACTATTGTGGTTTGGCTTTTATTGAGTTTCTGTTTAGAAGTCATAGGTATTTTAATAGGAATTGGAATATTAGATTTAACCAAATTAGTATGTTTCAATTTATTTTCTTCTTTTCTAACTTCTTCTAGAGTGCCTGAAAGATTTTCAACAACTATTATTTCATTAACACTTTCATGCACATCTGTTGTTACTTTTGGTTCAACCATAACGTTAAGTTCTTCAGTCGAAAGCGTAATATTTGTACCACTCGGTGATTTTTCCACTTTATCACCCTCTACGTTTTTAATGTTTTCGTGGGAATTCAACATAGACTCAGAAGTAAGGCTGTATATCTGTATAGCTTCAGTAATATTTTCATTTGACAATAGATTGTTATTTTGAGATGAACTGCTTTGCAAATTATTTTCATCTAAGTGTATATCGCTCGGTAAATCTTTTTCTTCACATATATTTTCTATAACAGCATTAGCAACAGGGTACTTTATTTCTGATACGATCTGTTTAATTGGTGTTTCCGTTTTCAAGTTCAACATATTAATTGTTTCTTTAATAAGTTGTGACTGCAATTGGTTGCTGTTGTGTTCATTTTTGTTTACATTTATGGGTGAATTCTTGTATAGATTACTCTTAGTATTTTCTTCATTATTTTCATTGTTCAATTGGTCATAAATTTCTTCAAAAGAATTTACAATAGTAAAAAAGTTATTATTTAAATCTTCTCTTAACTCCTGAGATCTATTTGGTGCATTTATTATATTAATGGTATTCTCATTTTGTAAGTTCCGAGCTATGGAATTTAATAATATAATATTACTTTCCTGTAAGTTATCTGAAGGTGCTTCGATATAGTCAATTGCTTCTTCAAATTGTTCAGTGTCTTCGGAACTTGTCGTTACATCCTTACTGTCATTAACAACAGCTTTATTTCGTAATTCTTTACTACTAGAAGTTTCATTTTCATCAGATGTTAATTCGTCTGAGCTATTGTCTGTTTCATTGTAACTTGATTCCTGACTTATAGTTGGTCCGGAATTATTAGAACTTGAATCACTATGTTCTGAGTCTTGGGTCGAATTGATGTCATAATTAATTTCGTCTTTCATTTGTTGAATTAATTTTTGAGTTGTGTCCACTAAATCACTAAGGTTATTTGATTTTGTATCCTGTAAGTTTATTCCTTGTTTTTCTTTATCTAAATTAAAATTTACAATATCTTCAGATTTTATTTCATCTGCTTTATATTCTATTTCCTTTTGTAGTGTTTTGTATTTGCTTTCATTTTCAACTTCATCAGGTTCTATAACTATATCTTTTACTATGAAATCACCATCTTTTTGCTCTTGTATATTGTAGTTACTCATGTCAGATACCGGACGAGGGAGATTAGAAGAGCACTCAGCTTTCTGTTCTATGTTGTGCTTTACTATTTTGAGTTTTACACTTTGTTGGCCTTCTTCATTTTTTGCTTGAAGGTCAATATTTGGCAACGGACTTAATCGCGTTAAAGCATTATAAGCGTCTATAAAGTCTTTTTCTGACTGCACAAAATCCATAATATTTTCCTTTGGCTGTGGAGAAACACTGGCCCGCCTGTTGTCTTTTAGTTTTTTTATATTATTTTCCACAGTCAGCCCTTTTAAAAGCACATTTTCCTCTATAGATGGTATATCAGCAAGATCTAATAATAATTTTAATTTTTCTGCTATATTTTCGTTGTTAACTGGACTAGTTTTCATAGTTTCTTTAAATAATTGATGTGGATTGTCATATGGAATATTATTATTAATGTTTAAAGGTAAATACATCCAATCATCATTTTGAAGATTATTGACGGTTTCTTCAAATTCGTCTGAACTGTCGTCTGCTGAAATGTAAATGTGAAAATTATGATGATGTAGCGATGAGATGACGGTGTTTTATATTTTATATTTATTTGGTTTGTTATTACCGCGACTGCGGTGTGATCTGTTGTAGAAAGAAGATGGTATCGCTTCATCGTCAACTCCAACAGGGGAACCCCACACGCGACCTCTTAATTTGCCTTCTTCACTTATTGCAAAATCACCCAACTGCAAAAATAGAGTATAAATGAAATAAATTCGTAATTACCTCCTGATTATCGAATCTGCTCGAGGTTCGATTACCTGTCGACGATGTCTTTCTACACACTCGGTGACCGCAGGCCACATTGCTCCCCTATGTCGGGCCAAAGCCGCGCGTGCTTCCAGTTCTGTTACGTTGATACCAGATGCGAGCCTAATGGCGGCGGCTCTTACACCAGCAATTAAGCTCGGCCAACGTTCTGTCAACCATGCTAGTGGCGCTACTGGATTTTGGGCTAATGCAACATGCACTTCTGCGGCGCTAAATCCAAGTCTTTCTGCTTCAGTCATAAGACGAGCCAATTCTAATCCTCTCTCAGCGTCACGCTTTGAATTAGCGCCGGCTAGACCTTCTAAAGAAATTGCGCGATTATTTGAAAGTGGTTCTGGTGATGGAGCCTGAGGGTATAAAATGAAAATAATGCGGTAAATAGACAGATATAAGTTTAATAAAATAAATCATGCACTTCATATTACAAAAATTGGTGTGTAGTATTTTATTTTGAGCTTTCGGAATATACTCGGCGGCGTTATATAAACGGACTTCTTCGAATCGAATGATTCATGAGTATAGTACGAAGTCACCGTTATGTTAATGTGCTTATAAAAAGTAAAGAACAAATCTTATGTAACGTTACTATTTAAGAGACTTTTTAGTTGAAATGTATTAAGATAAAGAAAATGTAAGGTTACATTGTTAATCATAACTACCCATACCTCAGATCCATAAATACTAGTTCGACGGGAAGGACGCGTTCGTCTTAAGTCAAGATGCGATGCTCGGCGTGTCAGACGGCTAGTTGCCCGTTTGCGCTCATTTTCGCTCCACTCCGCCGCAGCAGGGCTGCTGTCACGCCACTCCCATCTTCCTCCTGTAGTCCGAATACTTCGTTCACTTTCCTAAAAAAATATGTATTATTTTAATTTTTAAGTATAGAAATAAAATTAATATTTCAAGTTTTTCATTGAGATGAATTTCTGGAAGGAAAAATATAACTTTAACTTACACGGGTATCACTTGAGAGCGAATGTCTGCTTTGTGATCTCTCTCGCCTTTCCTCTCTGAAACGACGTCGCGGCCGAGACCGGGCAGCAGATGATGGGCGCTCCCAATTACTCGGCACTTCATACGTCTAAAAAACATTTAAGTGTGTTAAAAATTAAAACACATTGTTTACTATTGCACTAGCCGAATGTTAACAAAAATGAAAATGACTTCATTTTAAGAGGCTATTTCGGTCATCTTTCATTATATACATTTCTTATACGAATAGCGTAGCTTTTCCTGAATGATATATAGTAAATAATATTTATGCTTTATTTTGTGCATTTAGGAATTTATCAATAGATTAACAATCTTTACAGACCTGAGTTGATATATTTTGTGGTGGCGGCGATGTTCCTGTATTGGATACTTTAGTTCGGCTACTTCTAGACTCTGGTGTCAAAACGATTTCTCGTGTCGGTGAACATCCAACAGATTTTTTTTGGATTTCGTATTCCTTTATAACAGTTTTTGTAATCTGATTAGAACTTTGCGGCGATGAACCTCTTGAAATGTTGTGTTTTATCTGTCCTCTCTCATCTATAGCAAGGTTTACTTGATTGGGGATTGGAGATTTATTAATTTTCTGTTTTATTCGATTGTCTTGAATATCTTTAGGTGGTGATGGACCAACAGCTATATCTTGTCGAGAATGTAATGTATCAGATTCTGTGTGTTCTTTGGTTGGCGTTTCTAATCGTGCAATTGGTTTCTTGACGGGTTTTATATCCTTTGGTGGAGAAGGCCCGCAGCCTGTGGATACTCGCTCCTTCACAACTCGATCTTTCCTTCGTCTCTGCTCTGTTAATAATAAATATTATTAATTGATGCATCTAAAGTAGTTAAATTAGTATTCCTAGAACGAGGTTTACTCATATTTATATATATGTGAGTATATAAAATTAATAATAATACACCTGAATCGTTGGGCAAATCCACTTGTCCGACTACTGAAGATGGGGTCGACGCTTTTTCTGTAATCGTCAATTTCTCCATACTATTTTTTATAGTAGCAGGAATTATTTTCGGTTTAATCGTAGGAGTGCGACAACATACAGCACAGACTCTTACTCCTGGTTCGTTGACAAAAGTGCAATGCTCGCATTGCCATATAGCACTTGGAGGAGGTGGTGCAGGTCCTAAATCACTTTCTGTTTTCTCTTTTTTATCGTCTTTATCTCTCTCACTCTCTGACTCACTCTCAGAGTCTGCATCACTAGATGGCAGAGAAGGTGTAGGGGTTCGATGCTTGGTTCGTCTAGATGCTCGTGATCGCATGCTCAAAGCGGGTGATGGCGCGCGGGAGTTAGCTCGAGACGCAGCTCGAGAGACCACTCGACTTTCCACTGAAGTACATAAATAAATATGGTAAAAAATTGTTAAATTCGGAAAATTATAACCTGATAACTGTTATTATGTTAAAAATGTAATTAAAACTTTACCCCTTCGATGTGGTTGAGGAGTCTGTGATGGATGTATCTGAGAATGTGGAAGTAATCGAGGATTATGAGTTTGTGGTGCACAACAAGCCTGCGGCCACTGCCCTTGGCCCCACGAGTGATCTAAGTTAGCACAGCTTCCATATCGCCAGGAATTTGTTGCACAATGAGCACAGCCACTGCACGGTGGAACTCCGCCTAACTCCATTACTGAAGTACCTCGCCGCAGTGGTCGCCCCCAGTTTTGGGAAAGGTTCTCATGACCGTCCCAATGTTCCATTTGCGGAGGTTGCATCTAGAATGATTTAAGTTATTATTAAATTTTATTGTAGTCATAAATAAAAGTTGATATCGTTATCTTCTCCAAAAGTGTATTGTTATCACTTAGTGAAAACTTACAATGCCCTGTGGTGGGATATTATAACCAGGTAGTGATGTTCGAGGTCGCCCCCATGAATTAAATCCTCCCATACCAGTTGTGGGTTCTTGCATAATAGGAGAGTGGTGCATGGGTCCACCAAAGTTTGGCATACTTCCAAGATGTGAATTAGGGCTCATAGTTGGCTGGTGAGGTATTGGTGTACGCTGTATACCGAAATTATTATGTGGCAGCGTTGATACTTGATTAAATTGATTCGTTGTTCCGTGACCCATATTTAATGTAGCCCGCCTTTGGTCTACTATGGGAGGTTTAGGACTAGCCGTACATCTGTCACCAGCTATCTGAAAATGATTACATTTTTATGAAACAATCATAATTGTAATGTTAAATGTTTGTATATAGCATTCTATACAGGTAGTCTTCAAACAACCTATATACAAATCAATATCTCTTGTATATTGTTTTGTCTAATATCTAATTCGTGTAACGTTGAATGCAAATTATTTATTTCTAATAAATTATTTATGATAACCGTTCCAAGTTTTCGACTAAAGAATTTGAAGACTAATTTAGATGTCAATTAAGCAATTGCATACGTCGGCATTGTGCGTCACTGAATTACATTGTTATTTATGCTGTGTCATTGCAAAACAGACTTACTTTATGTCGTCGCGGTGGCGGAACAGGTGGCGTGCCCTTTGGTGGTAGAGGCGGTCTCTCTTCTTTTAGCTGTGATGGTGGAAGAGCCTACAAGGAGAACAATATGATAATGTGTTATTGGTTTATTGCCACGAAAGCGTATATATAGGAAGTTAGTTCAGTTATTTGATTTTTCATGTTTATATTATATTTCAAGTGATTGGCAAGGAGCCCATATTTTGACGAAGCTTGATTTTATATAGGACCGCCTACTAATCGCCTAAGAAAATCGTTGATGTGAACATTCGCAGTATGCAGACGACAGACACTTAATATTTAAATGTCATGATTCAAAAAGTCGTACATTATGTACCTAATCATACGTATTACTAAGAAACGAATTATTTCACGAATTTCTCTCGAAATGATGTAACCTAATCGTGGTTAGAATAAAATATCCATACTTATACAATAATTATTTCGTTTAAAATAATACTTAGACGTGTTATTTAAATATTCAACAATTTAGTTAAGTATGAATTAAAAAGGATTAACTTGGTTTTTTAAAAACCTGTCGTTGATGGTTTCTTCTTTTAGGATGGCGATGGTACATATCATCGCAGGAGGCACAGAGCGCACGACGACCGCACTCCAGACAACGGACTCTAGCACCCCCTCCCCCGCAGAGTCCACATGATGTGTCCGTCGGATGTCCTGTTTTAATAATAATACTTCATATTAACAAAATGGAAAGTTACGAAGTAAGTACTATAGTATTCTAATTGACACAAGAAAGCTAAAACGAAGGTAATAAAAGATTATTCAATTATGTATACTAATATTATAAAGCCGAAGAGTTTGTTTGCTTGAATGCGCTATTGTCAGGAACCGCATTTTTATACATTTAAAAAATATATAAAAATGCCATCGCAATCAGACAACGATTTGGGAATTACTATATGTTTGTATTTTCTAGAGTCAGTATAATATGCATTTGAATGATTTTGAGTGAATCATTAATGACGGGTGAAACAATAAGTATTAAGGATACGTGTACTAAGCGACTTAGATGCCTAGTAGTAATGATTCCATCATTTTAACCTGTGAATATATGAGACGAAAAGGAAAAAAGTCTAGATCTTCATAAGAGGCAAAAAGTATATAAGCCACGAGTGCTGCGACCTACAGTAAATCAAATTTCTTAATTAGGTACCATTATTGTTAATCTGAATAGTTCATCTGCGATTTTATTTGAGTTATGTTAATTGCAGTTTTGTTTCATAAACCGATAAGTTAGTATCTATATGCATTTGTATTTTATTGCATTGTTTGAATGAATATCATGATGAATAATATCTTGAAGTTTTTTTGACTTTTATATGGTGTTATTTTGTACACGTGCAGAAACTTTTACATAGAAATGTTGAATCTAAAAGTTGAGCCTTTTCATTCATTTGTCTGCAATTATAAGCGTATAAAAATCACACAAACGGTCAGTGCAGTCATAAACGTTTAAAATTTTTACAATACTTAAATACCTGTTGGTGGTCGTGGTGGAGGTGGGGGCGGAGGTTGCAATTTTGCATTAACGTACTGTTCGGATGGAAATTCCACCACTTCATAGTCTGGCTCTGGTTTTATCGCGCGAGTCCGGAGACCCAATGTGGGTGTCCCAGGGATGGAGGTTGTGTGAACCTCCCGGCCCCGGCCCTTGAACATCTAAAATCCGACAAAAGTATTAACAGTACGTAGATAAAAATACAATAATAATAAATTTTCACGCCATATACAAAAATTGTATTAAATTATGTGGTAGGTATGTGTGGTTTTTAAAATTTTTGATATTAATTTTTGGGTGATAAAACAATAATTGATTCATTATTTTCCTACATCAGTATTACATGATATGAATTTTGTAGGATTATATGATAAAAAAATAGTTGCATTAGTGGCGCCTCGCGGTTTCACTTACGTTAGGCAATTTCCCTCATAATCGCCCTCATAATCTCGCGAGCACTGTAACGCGCGTTTCGAAGAAAAGGTTCCAATCAATTTAATGTTTATAGTTCTCTAGCGTTTCTTTAATTATGCCTAATATATTTTAAACCATCCCTGTTTTATATCAAATTAAAAAAAAATCCAAATTGATGAAGCCGTTCTTAGATTGAAACAAGAATACATATAGTAAATAATTTTTATATATGCTGTCAAATGAGCATTAGTAGGTATCACCTGACTTTACAGACAGAACATTATTTTTAATGTTGTTCTGTCGGCCTATTTATGTTTATTTCCCACCTTCTTAATTTCACCGACGAAAGAGATCATGACTCAGACGCAATTTCAACATTTGCCTATGCATTTAATACTTATAAATTACCAAACATATGAACATGTTTCTTCAATGGAGAGTTAAACTATCTGAATCGGAATCACCACGACATGTCAATGCAATATATATATACATTCTAGAGAGGTACAATCTTCTAATTCAATTTGTCAATATAAAATTCGTGAGAAGTAACCGATCAAATCTTTGAATACCTAGTAATTTCTATATCAATATCAAATTTACTACTTATTTATGTATTAAAATATAGTTACAGATGATAATCAGAATCTCTCAATTACTTTTTTAGTAACGAATGTGATACGTTAGAATATACTTTATTTTTCATTGGTTCGTACAAAATATATATTAACGTTGCAAGCTACGTGTAACAGTAATAATAGGTTATTATCTTTTGCAAGCTAAATCGCAGCTGTGGCCGGGATAGAGGGGCGGGCGTTAACGTCTCACAACTCAACGACCTATTTGTTCTACTCCTCATATCCCAAAATATCGAAAACATTCACCTACTGGTGCATGTGCTATATTTCGTTAAATACGTGTCAATGAGACTTTTATTTATACTTCATTTAATAGTCTTATCTTTTGTGTAGTTTCCAGAAAAAAAATATGTACTTGCCTTTTGTTATTATTTCCAACGAGCACAATTGACACTAAACAAAACAAATCATTTAGCATAGTTTCTCACATTAGCATTATGCAATCAACATAAGACCACTGCACTCATGGGAGCGGTTCCTGTACTTGGGGTCAGGACGTGCAAGAACCGCGCAAGATCACAACTGTTCAATCAGTTACTGCGCCAATCGTGCACCCTATCCGGATGAAATTCAAAGAACGAACACGCGTGCTCCGCCATCTCTCCATTCTCTATTTCTGTTCGTGGCCGCGTTGCCCTGATTCTATTAAAATTAAGACGCGTTGCTATTTCCGCACTCAACCTATTACGCCCTCTTGGCCGCGTTAAACAACTCGCGAATCATTATTATGTTAATTTTTTTGGAGTATTTGTAATATTAATAAAGATACGAATATCATAAAAATCAAAAGGTAGTAGAGTTTCTAACACAATAGAGCTTAAGGAGGTATCTCCTTACCGTAACTACATAGTGATTCATCTCTTTTTCATTCTAAATATTGCAGAAACTTAAGTGAAATTTGATTTATATACCTACGTAAATAAAATAATTTAGTTATAATTTGTGTATTTTCTACCATCTTTTGCCGCTATATTGGTTCGATTAAATTAACTATAATAAGAAGTTTAATATAAAGTATATTAAATAAAAAATAAAGAAATTTAAATCTGAAGGACTGCGTCATGTTCCCTAACAACCAATAAGGTAATTTAAAATATTATAAACATGTCATTACCTTAATTGAAAGCTGATATATGTTTTTAATTAATATATTATGGATTTATTACACAAATTCAAACAAAATGGATATTTCACAGCAGATTTATATCACTTGCTATCGCAAAAGAAACTGGCAGAAACTTCGGAAGAGGTATGCAGAATTCTTTACAATTGGCGTACATAGCTTCGACTTATCTAGTAATTTCTAAAATGCAAGGGATAATATTATATTACGTCATCCGAGATATAACGAAGAACAACATGAGTTTTGGTGTTAAGTAATAACGGTATTTTAAAAAATTCGCAGCTTTGTCGACTTCCTTAATTAATTGATTTAATAAATTTGATGTGTTATGATGAAATTTAGGTACACTTTTTACAACATTATGTATATCCATAAGATGCAATAAAACAACTTGTATATATTGGGATTAAAACAGTGTTAAATATTTCAGGTTATACCTTCCGAATATATAAGAGAAATGAAGATGACCACGTCAGAGCGCCTTCAGACTTTGCAAGCTTTAGAAGTAGAAAATTATGTTATGTCTGGTAGCAAAAGCAATCAAATTGTGCTATCGTTTTCACCTGGAATAATTATATTTCAAAACTTTAAGCCAAATGAAAAGTTCGTGGCAAAGTTTTCAGTCAAGAATATAAGCAAGGTAAACAATTTTTAGACGATAATTAACTATAACAATTCGAATTCTTCTTTAAATCTTACAGCATATTTTTTTTAATGTATTTTCCAGACACCGACGAATCTAAACATGGTATATAAAGAATCTTCGTATTTTTTTATAAAACCTTGTGGTGGCCAACTGTTATCTAGGTTGGCACCAGGAATTAGTATCACTTTTGCCGTGAAGTTCCAGCCGGCTCGTTATGAAGACTATGTTCATCGAGTTACTTTCTACACCGATGCTGATCAGTATATTGTGCCATTAATAGGTAAATTTATAGGGAAAGCAACACTATATTACTCATTTAGTTGTCTTTTTAATTACATATATCCTAATTTATAAATTGCCATTATATACCGATATAAAAAGTTGTCGTTACCAAAAAAATAATTGTATTTTTATTAATAGCTTTTCTCGCGGCTTCGCTCGCGTGTATGTAAATTGTAACAATCAGTTCTAGTTGTTAAAATACTTATTTCAGGCATGGGTCCAAGGCCTGTTTTTGATTTCCCAGATACTGTTGTGATTCCAAAGACTCCTCTTAAAATAGAAAAAGATGTCTTAGTATGTGTTCACAATATTGGTACAGTGCCAGGAGGCTTTACTCTGAATACTAAATGGTATGAATAATAACGACTATAGTATGTTTAGAAACACTAAATTGAATAAAACTAAATATGTTATGTTTGTAGATAACATAGTAGCTTATGGAGGTAATAAGTAAAATAATAACTTTCCACAACTTCTATGGCGCGTGCCTATAACTATAACTGATTGTTAAAGTAGAGGCTGTTTTTCTGGACACTATTAAAAAGTTATGCCAGTATCAGTTTCTTGACCTTTCTACTGTAAAACGTTTGTGTACGAAATTGGTGGTGGAAGAAGAAAGTAGACTCAATATTCAATTCTAAAGTGGATCTATTATCCATAGCTATCATGCCAATTAACCGAAAAGTAGATAATGATCACTTAATATTGCAGTCCATTTACGGTCCAGCCTAAATCTGTTTATTTAAATCCCAATCATAAAATTGACGTAAGAATTGCTATGAAGACAATGCGCTTGGGTGATGCGAATGGAATTTTGAATATTATATTCGAAACAGGTATGTGCTTGAAATCCTCATATTTCTCAAACAATATTTTTTCTAACTAATTTTATTTCGACATTTTTGTATAGGAGAAAATTTCAAAATAAGGCTTTTTGGATCAACGTACACTATAAGTGTAGAATTAGAAAAACAAGTAGTAAGATTCTTCGATACATACAATACATTAGTGCGACAGCAGACACTTAAGATTATTAATAAGTCTGACCATGTACTGACGTACATGTGTATGAAGAATGATTGCGTTTATTATGGTGAGTTTGTGTGTGGTTTAACTGATTACAAACATAAATTAATAATTGATGTTTTTATCTAATTTGAAATAATTAACTTATTATATCTAGACTTCGAGGACAAAGTTAAAATGGCATCTGTATTATACAACTTGAAAGAAATGGAATCAGCGAAAACAGCAAAATTGGTATACTATGATGTTTTGAGTAGCGACGAACATGAAAGGGTTTATACGAGGATATTTTTTGATGAAATTCAAGCCCTTGTTGCGGATGAAACTTTACAATATAAAAATATGCATTTTTCAATATCACCTATCGTAAGCATTAGTAGTAGTTATGTAGTAACGGGGAATAACTTTAATAATTTATAGAAATTTATTTATTAAATATTAAATTTATGTGTTTATGTAAATTTACAGTACGGTAAATTATGGCCTAAAAAAGCTACGGAACTAACGATAACATTTTCCCCAAAAGAAATTGGAGAATTTAGTACAATAGCGTTTTTGGATATTGACGGGGTGAACGACCGCATTCCTCTTAGATTCATCGGAACCTCGTTACCACCATCTATAAATCTAAATTTAGAGACACTGGACATGGATTGCGTGTATATAAACAAAAAATATAACTACGAAATTGTTGCTATAAATAAAGGTATGGCTTATAATAAACATCTTAAATATCTACCTCAGTATATTCATTATAAATGTTATAAACTTTGCAAAAGATACCTTATAATATCCATAAGGTTCTTTGTCCATCTGACAGTTATCGTTATCAGGAAATGTTAGTAACGATGTATGAAACTAATTTTAAGAAGACTATACTTAGTTTCTTCTGCGGGACGGATTTTCAGGTTTCCTTCTTTAATGATGATCGCAATTGATAATTAAAGTGTTTGGTGATAAAATTGCAAACATCTTTTGATAGCTTTTGACAAATTGTTAATTATTGATATTATGATTGTACAGGACATATTAATGGAGTAATAGTCTATAAAAACGTATCTCCACTTTTTGGGAGTACAATAACATGCACACCAGAAATGCGTTGTTTGCGACCAGGAGAAAAAGATATTTTTGTTATTTCCTTTTGCAATTCTAATCAAGGCCCATTTTTTGAAGAAATAAATTTCGCTCTTCGTGATACAGATGTCGTTCTTAAAGTATATTTAAAGTACGTCAACCTAATAATCGATTCATCCGTTGGATATGATTTTGTTATACGTATTACAGATTTAATTTTATCATTTACAGAGGCGTTGTAATTTATCCATCCTTAATGTTTAGCATACCCTGTTTAGATTTTGGTATGGTCAGTTTAGGTAAGATTCTACACATAAAAGTATAGATAATATGATTTTATACAATTTAAACGCTATTAATGAAATTAAATGTATATTAGGCGTACCAAAAACGATGGAATTGGAAGTTATAAATGAATCGATAGTTGATGTAGATGCGAACGTTAAAATATCTTCTGACGGACCTGAAATAAGTAGTATTACTTTACAAGATTACGCCGTGGCGGACAAGCCAAAGCCTATAGTCCCTCAGTGGCCCCGAGAATTCAATATAATTCCTCAAAAGATAAAAATAGGACCGGAGTCAAGGATTTCTTTGCAGGTTATAATTAAACAGTGGTTTATCTTACATTTTTGCCGTGTACAGGATGTAAGGTGACCGCTCCCGAAAACGAAGACAGACATTATTAATGACACCTTTGAAGATGGGACGGAAACAAAATCGATCCTGACTATAAAAAGTCATATTTTTAAAACGTTTTTTTAGCGTTAGTTACGCTCCATCATGTTAGTATGGCTAAATGAAATAATAGTTTAATAAAAAATTACTTTACTAATTAAAAAAACTAGTAATGAAACACAAATTTAAAAACAGCTGATGCTCGGTTCAACGAACCCACTATGCGAACATGAAAGTCTTAATGAAACTGTCTCAAAAACTAAGAATATCAAACATAATAATCTATCAAAGGAATCGCTCCTTTGGCGGTGAGCCGCGATCGCCATTGTCGGCACTCTGATCATTTCCACAAATCCACAAATGGCCGCCCCTGCCCACCGCTTAAACCGACTACACACGAAACGATATTCCGTCCCATCATCAAAGGTGTCATTAGTACTATGTCCTGTCTTCGTTTTCGGGAGCGGTATTTTTACATTCTGTATACAGAGAGCTCTTTTTGGTTTCGTATTTCATTGCTGGTTTTTTTTCAATAAAATATTTTTTTTTATAAAACTATCATTTCATTTAGCCATATTAACACGATGGAGCGTAACTAACGCTAAAAAACGTTTTAAAAATATGACTTTTTATAGTCAGGATCATTTTTGTTTCTGTCCCATCATCAAAAGTGTCATTAATACTATCACCTGTCTTCGTTTTCAGGAGCAATCTTCCTACACTCTGTATATACATATATTTACTATAACTTTAATAAGAAATCGATTTTCAGATAACTTTAACAGCAAATTTAATACGGGCAAATCAGACGTGCTTGGAATTGGAGTTAGATAAATCGGATAGCCCGCCAATCATTTTGCCAGTTACTTTTAATGCCATGGTACCTCATATTACACAAGCACCTGATATTAACCTTCGTGCTTGCTTTTTGGATTTTTCATATAAATTTGACATCATTTTTACTAGTAATGAATTCTGGGGATATTTCACGTTGGAAGAATCGGAGGTAACAATAATATGTATATCTAATCTATACGGATTTATATGTTTTAATATGTTTGTCATTCATTTATGTATATTGTTCAGGAAGCATCAACATTAGAAGTTACTGTTGGACTTTTAGAAGGAATGATTAAACCCAACAGTTCGATACGTTTACCTGTTACAATAAAAACACACGTCTTAGGAATTCAAGAATATTCCGTATGGTACGAAATTATAGTGTTAGTCGAAAGATTTTCCTAAATTATATAATCAATATTATTAAAAAAATTTCAGTGTTAATCTATTTGGAATGTCAACACCAGTAGAAGTTTGTCATATAAATGGATGTGGTGTTCGATCTATTGTTACTTGCTCACCAATAGCTCTTCATTGGGGTCAAGTGAAATTATTAACAAAAACTCAAAAAATTCTAACACTTTGTAATG
Source organism: Hebomoia glaucippe (assembly GCA_025727935.1). Classification (NCBI taxonomy): domain Eukaryota; kingdom Metazoa; phylum Arthropoda; class Insecta; order Lepidoptera; family Pieridae; genus Hebomoia; species Hebomoia glaucippe. Next base: position 8,885,669 of record JAOSYY010000014.1, read on the forward strand.
ATTCTCCTGTAATCGTCAATTTTAGAGCTTCTCTGGTACGCAATTAAGGCAATTTAATCTAAGAAGTTAATATTTTGCTCTTCTTTTCTATTTTGCTTTTTTCTCATTTTTTTTTTTTTTTCAGTTAAATCGTGATGGTCGTTGGCAAATACACCCCACCGAGGGTTTTATTGAACCCGAATCGGAAACTGATCTTTTACTCAATCTCTACCTTATTGATGCCGACAGTTATACTAATAAAGCAGTTATTCAGTTGGAAAGAGTTAAAGACATTGTACGACAAATAGTATAATGTGTATATTATTAATATTTAGACAGTCATGCCACATATGGCATCTTACTTTTTATAAAATAATATTTTTGTTATAGTTGGTTCCTTTGTCAGCAACGGGAATAGGAACGAGTATTTTGGTCGGAGATCTCAGGGACAGAGTCGTGCTCGGACGACACTTCACAAAAATTCCTTTGAACTGTCAAGTAATTATGGAAAATTGTGGAACTCGAATGCATGCCCTTGAATGGAGTGAACATTATAAAGCACCAAAAACAAAACAACACTCTGCGTAAGTTCGTTGACATTCATATCAAATAATTAATAGAAAATTATTCTTCTGATAGTATTAATTATAGTGATGCTTATAAATCGTTTCAGAGGATTCTTTAATTTAGATCCGAAAGTTTTTAAAATGGCCGCAGGAGAAAAATTGGAATTAACGATAACGGGCATTTCCCACAAAGTGACTACTATTAAAGAAATGTGGTATTTAGTAGGAAGTGTAGAGGGAATCAACAAAAAAGAATTACTTCTCGAGTGTCAAATTATAGCTGAATTTGTTGATCCAAAAATTGAAATTTCATCAAATGTCATTGACTTTCAATACGATTACGGGCCTTATAGTGAATTTTACAAATTAACAGGTTGTTTATTTAATCAATGAAATAGAAATTCAACAAGGATGTTAATAATTATATTAATTTTATTTTAGATATTGTCACAATAAGAAACGTATCAAAATTACCCTTAGATTTCGATATTAGTGTTAAACCACCATTTGCAATTATTCAAAAACAAGCAACATATAAAGTCTTGCCACAAGAAGAAAATTTATGTGGTTGTATTTGTTACAACGAATCTGATTTGAATGTATTAAATATGGCAGATAATAATCCACAGCATTCCAAAACTTTTATTGATTATTTAACTTTAAAACCAGTGGATCCATTACGGAGTGAGCCATTGCATTTTTTCCAAGACATAAATAAGATAAAGTTAGCTTTTAATCTAACCCATATCGTTGAAGAGCGATTAGAAGATCAAGAAGTTATGAAAATACAAATTTTATTTGATACAACTAAACATTTCTCTTTGAAGTGCCGAGTATATTGTGATTTATTGCGGATTAAGTTTAAAGGACATAAAAACAAAGTAATTATATGTTTTAAAAAGATATTGTTTGTATAAATTACACAAATGAATTTACTTTTTTTTGTATTTTAAGGACGCAATAAAGTTAATAGGGAGAATTAATTTTCCCAATATGTTTGTGTTATCACCACGAATAGATTTCCAAAGTGTTCTTAATGGAAGTATTGAAAGTAAAACCATAAAGATTCAAAATGTGACTCCACTTCTTGTATGTTATAGATTTAACTGGAAAAAATTTGCTATATTGGAAACAAAACTGGTATCTAATATTCAAGTGCTATTTAAAAAAAAATATAAAAACAACAATTTATTTAAGACTTTCTAATTCATGATTTTTACACAGCCATATTTTTCTAAACAAGAGTTCAGCAAAGTCAGTGTTTACAAAAGTTCTACAAATGAAACTGAACATAGCGGTAACTATAAACAATTACTACGTTTTCTAGAAGTTGTAATTATAAGTAGTTGTCTGTATTTTAATAATATAATATCTGTCTTAGTTTGTTTTATTTTTAAAACTGCATTATTTTAAATTATCCATTTTATCGCTTTAGGTGGAGAATTGTATGAAATATTGGCGTGTCGAACACCAGCCGGATCAGCAGTTGATAATTTGGAACAAGACAATAATCCGAACGATTTTATTTCCACTATTCTAGATCAGCCTCAGCAAACCATTTCATTAAGCGTTGATGATGTAGCGGAAGATCTTCATTATAAAAAATATGTCACTATGAAGACAATAACTCCCATGATTGAAGTGGACTATGAGTCTGAATTCGAATGGATACATAAGTTTTCAAAAAAAGATAAATGTTTTAACATTTGCATTAATGATGTTTTGCAGCTAGTTCCACATCGAGGTTTATTAAAACCGAATGAAGTGCAATTTGTTCATGTAATTTTTAGGCCAAAGATAAATATGAACATTCGTGCTACCCTAGAATGTGAAGTACTTGGCGGACCTCCTGAAACTATATTAGTAACTGGCCAAAGTTCTAACTTAATCTACAAAATAAACTCAACAAAAATCAATTTTAAAATAAGATCGTTTCATGAAAATGCTACTGAACAATTAATGTTGTCAAATATAGCTCAACTTCCTTTTGAATTCAAAACCTATTTAAATGAACCTATATTTGAGAATGATTTATATGGAATTATAGTAAATATAATACCTAATGGGAGAGTTTTGGAGCCCGATGATAATATTAACGTAAATGTTGAAGTAAAGCCAGGAGCTATGGGTTATTTTAGTAGTGTGTTTTTGTTAGAAATTGGCCATTTACCTTTAATACCAATTGAAGTTTTTGGATGGGGCGTTATACCACAAGTGTACATTTTATTACCGAGACCAGAAATTGCTAAGGTATTTATTCTTTACTATATATAAATAATAAACAGTTGCATACATTTTGATGAAAACTGTGTGAAATATAGCTTAATGCCGAACTTGGATATCAAGCAATTCCAACCTTAACAGAAGAGTATTTGGCGGCTATTCATGAAATTTTTATAAGTCGAGTGACAGAACATTTGAATTCACCACTGACTGAAAAATGTTTTGAAGATCCTATGTTTGAAAAAGATTGGCATATATGCTCCTCTTGGGTATATTGAAGACTTTCTATGAGTATATGATTATCATATACATGTTCAATAACTATAACTTGTTAATATTTTTAGGATGCATATCCTACAACGATGGATATTGAACTTGCCATTGAAAGAATGTTAGTAATCAATTACATTCGCTTGCGTCCTGACATTCTGAACGTGTACTCTACAACATCAAAAATGATACCAATACCAGGATTTCAAACTACACCGTACGTTATTGACTACGGAGTTGTAATAACCGGTAGCTCTGTAAGTACACAATTTAAAAGTGTAAGTGTGTTATAAATTTATCTATAATAAGTGGACGATTTGCACCCAAGACCCCAGGACATGTAGTATAATATGTGCGCGATCCTTTTGAATATTTACAGACTTTGAGTTATTTATTGTTATCATCAGTGAATTTTTTGTCACTCTTGAGCGCCCCTGCCACTTTAGGCCCGGACCTCCGGGGCCTTAGGGCAAATCCACAACTGTCTATAATCCTACATCTGATTTTGAAAACATCTAGTTTTTATAGAAAGATGAACAGGTTAATTCTCACCATATTTTTTTTGTAAATTTTCTACTTGTTTTTCGCTTTATACGAACTTTCTTTTATAAAAAACAATGTATATCTGATATGAATATCAGATCCCTATCATTAGATAGGCCCACGGAATTGATTGGTTTCATCTAATAATGAGATTTTATCTGTGGGCAACTAATAAAGCTGATAATAACATCTAGGTATAATGTATAAATAATAAAATATATATTTACAACGAATAAATATTATATAATTACCTATAGGTTCACTGTTGTGTAGACATAATAAATTATGGGCCTATTGTTATTAAGCTCCATTTTGCAAAAGGCACACATATTCCAACGTGGCTCGGAATAAAATTATGTGGGAAACTAAACCCAGGGGAAACGGGTAAACTAGAAGCTGCGTTCGCCCCAACTTCGAACGATTTTACGGAATTAGAACAGAACGTTGAAACTTCTTTCAATATTGACGTAAGAGATTATTAATTGTGTGTCCTAACTCTCTTTATAATTGCATTAATAAAATATTTATATTTTAGGTGCCTTATGGTGTAATGATACCAGTACAAATAAAGGCATTATGTGCGGTACCATATTTAATTTCTAATGTAAAAACTATTGATTTTGGTACAGTAAGATGTGGCGATAAAGTTATATGTTCCATACCTCTTAAAAATATGTGTGTATTTTATGAATGTCATTCTTTTTGTCTCGCATATTTTATGTACTATATAATATAATATAGATAATAACTTTACATATCTTTCATAGTGGAAGACCAACCTGTATATGGTATGTGGCACTAAAATCCAAAACTCCAGGCCCAAATCCAATGACGATTCTTGACAGTTCAGGAAAATGTGAGCCAGGTGAAGGTGGATGGCTAAGTATAGCTTTCAAACCTGTAATGGAGGTAGGGTATTTGTATTATAGTATTGAAAATGTATGATCTTATATCTATAGCTTATGAAGACAACTAATATTTATTTTTAGTTGCCATATGAAGGCTTATTGATATTTAAGTTTCACATGAATCCGAATAGAATGACAATACCAGTATTGGGACAAGGGATTGTACCTCAGGTCCATGTAATTGGCCCAATTATTAATTTTCCACCGACACTGCCATGGGCGGAAACAACAGACATCTATTTTGGATTAACGAATCCATGTCCATTTCCAATAGAACTCATAATCGCACATAATGATACGTAAGTATTGATTACAATAGATATTAACCTAATGGTATGTTATTTAAATAAATATGGATATATGAATGTTCTTAATAGGAATTGGGATGAAGAAGATGAAATTTATCAATTACTTCATAAATACTATAATAAGCCTGATGAAATGTTAGTATCAGCTATAAAACCAGGAGCTGGCATGCCTCGAGAAATATTGAATTTTTATCATAGATTTAAAGACAGAGTAAAAAGGTGCGAAAGTTCTTCATACGTTCTTTACTGGAATCAAAAGTTGATGTATAATATAATTATATTTAAACAAAACTAATATGTTTTAGAAGTTTGGAAGAAGAAGGACAAACGTCAAAATCTCCATCAGTGAAACCTTCGGCTGCTGCCAAGTATGTATAATATACCTATAATAGACAAAACGAAATATATGCTACATGTTTTCCTGTAAAGACAGATAAGATTGAATTGTTTTACAGATACAAAGTTAAATTTTATCATACTGAGGTAAATTACATTCCATATGACTGACCATACCTATATTTGTTTTTATGTTAAAATAAGGAAGTGAGGAACATTTAAATGCGGTACAATGACATTGAGCATAATACAGATATTGTCTGTACAACATACTGCCTTTTTGTTTATGTTTCTCAGCTGCTAATCGAGAAGTATCAAAATTACCTACGTGATGACAAGAGTCACCTCATTGTGACACACGCAATTATTTATATTTTTACGTTAAATGTAAATAATATAAATAATTATACTTATTTTATTAATTAATTTTACTAAGAAACTTCTTTATGGTGTAGATTTTTACTAAATTTTTCAAGACACCTTTGATGTTATGGTATGGAAATTTTACATATAGCCCTTAAGGGTTTCATAGTTCAAAAGATTATTTTTAGCTTAAAGTTTAGTCAATCAAATTGTATTTCATATTATAAAACTTTGGAAAAAATGGTAGTAAAAATTGTCTATTGTAAAAGCGATCCATCTTATATATTTACCATACCTTAGACCATAGTTGTAAGTTTGTAACAATCATTATATATAAATATCTTTCTGCAAATCATAGAAAGTCGAAAAGCATAAAGGGTCCAACATCCAAATCAACAACAAGAGACAATTTGAGCCCGAGAAAAACACGGACTGAAGCTGAAATTGCTAATGGTATGTAAATATATATTATAAATATCTAATGATGATATTTATATATACATATAAAATTCTAAGGTTTTAAAGTATTTATATTTAAATTAAACTTTAATAATTCTTTCCAGATATTATGGCAGCTATGAAAGAGACTAATGTGGATCCTCTAAAAGAATGCCTCGCCGCCTACGACGCTACGTCTACAGCCGATGTCCGTTCAGATAATCACTCCAAAGGCATTCTGATATTTTTTCATGGCTCACCATGTGAAGGTTCATGTTATTCTATCATGTACTATTTCTAATTTAATATACAAACTATAGATTTTGTACTTTAAGCAAGTAATAATGTTAAATTTCAGAAATTCAATGTCAAGAAATGGCTTATTCTACGGGCAAGGCACTTGGTTTACCTATAATTAATGTCGATTTGTGCGTAGTTGAGGCCCTATGCATAAGTGAATGTACTGCAAAAATAGTTTTACTTAATGCTATTAATGAAATGTTTGAATTTATACACAAAACTAATAAAGGTGATGATGAAAAAGAATCAGAAAATGAAGGTAAAATCTTAAATAATGTTATAAAGTTCATATTGTTATTTAAAAAACCTATAACTAAGAATGTAAAATATAAGTACCTTAATAAGAAAAATGTTTTCGATTCAGATGTTTTTGAAGAAACTGATGATGAATTTGATATAATATGGAAAAAGATCAAGTTTCTTGCCAATAGCAAAAACGTAACAACTCCACGTTCAAAAGCAAGTGACAAAAAGAAAAAAAAGTCTTCAACTTCTTCCATAGCTTCACATACAGCTTTAGGAGCCATGGGCTCAAGTACTATGTTTCAAATGGTTTATACACTTTAATTAAATTTTCAGTTTATTTCATAGTATTAGAAATATAACTAGACAATAATAAATCAATTGAATATAGGATTTAATGAATGAGCTGTTAAGCGATTACTTCAATCATTCAAAGTTTAACAAAGGATTTATAGTGGATACCCTAACCAGCCTCGTTTTTAAAAGTCCTTCTGTAGTTCTAACTACGCTAATAAAATGTAAAATCAATATATGGAATATACATCTCGTATTGTGCCAATCAGATTTTTCAAAATGGGCTCAAAATTACGAGGAAACCCAACGAGATCACGAACTTGTAGACGAGTTAGTATTTAAATAATATTAATTGTATTAAGTGTAAATGACATATGTATTTGCAAAAGCATATTCAAACGCATATTCTACACCGAATTTACTTTTAGAAATATGTCAAAGGTATACGACGAATCAGAAATAGCAGATATTGTCCAATTATTTGAGGACATGGAAGATGATAACTACGACAACTCTAATCCAGAATTGAAATCTATTTATATAACATACGGCTTGGAAGAAAGACGGAGAAAATATTACGAAAAACGAGGGTAAGATAACATAATCCATGTATGGGATAATCTTTGAACTCATAAATGTTGTAATATATTAAGTTTTCTGCATTTAGATTTTTATAAGGAATTTTAATTATACCTATTTTAATTTTGCAGATTTTCTAGCGATTATGTGAGACCAGAAAAGAGTACACGTGGTAACAATTAACATAAGATAAATACTTTATACGAATGCAGTAAACCATTTATATTATTTGATTTCTTACAATTTGAATCCCTTACATGAACTATTCATATCCTTTTTACGTTGTGAAATATATAAATAGAACTTGTAATATATTTTTTTAAACAAAACAATCAAATAACCTTTTTCTAGATCGAAGCAAATCCTTGTTAGTGGTTGATAATGAATCAAAGAAAAAAATGAAAAAGGATGACGCTAAAGGTTAAAAAATTATTATACCTATACACCTTTTTTTTAAAGAAAAACATAAAACTTTATAAAATCTCATTTAACAGCTAAACCTACGAGTGAATACTTACTTACGAGTACTAAGTATAATGAATATGTTAAAAATACATACGAGAATTTAGTGAATATAGCGAACAATTGGATTTTGGAAGAAGGGGACGTTGGTTTCCCATTATACGGTTTCAACGGACAAATCGTAGGTTCGTCTCATAAAAAAATCAAGAAAAAATCAGACGTACAAATACAGGTATATCTTTTTTTAGTGTAATTAAATTTTGAAACTGTTAAATATTATAAAGTTACATATTTCGTAGGCTTCGGATGTCAGTTTCTGCGAAAGGGGATTTCCACTTACTATTATAACCTGCCCCTGCAAACGTCACAAAAAAGCACTAGTGAATATGTTTATGAGATCAGAACTTGTTCAAGATGCTTTACGCGATGAGGAAATACATGATATTTTAAATAGTCCTGTACACTTCAAGGAGTTCACAGTTCTTTTACCTAAAACATTTCCGGTGATTCAACATGAAGAACCGTTACGTTGGCAATATTTGGATGAAACACCAGTAAGTTAAAATTTTAATACGATTTTTTAATAACATATAAACAACAAATAATAATAAAAGGATTGACAGATTAAAAAGTGTGAGTGCAATCCTCTGACTGACTTAAATTTAATGGATGATACCACCCAAGACAATGTGCTAAATATTCTTTCCAAATGGCACTGCACGTGTGATAAAAAGGTAATCTTCAAATATTATTACAATTCTATTAATTAAAAAAATATATTAAACATACACTAGTTTTGATCCTATAAATTAAATTGAATGATTGTTGGCAGTAGTAGATGGCATTTTTAAATGATTTATATCAACTTACTTTTAAAATAATCTGTGCCCTAGTCATCCTGATTTTTTAGATAACAAAGTACTTAAAAAATATAAATATAAATAAAAATAAAATATAAAATTTCTAAATATCTTGCAGCCAGCATCAACAACTTATGTGCTTCGTAAAATATATTTTCGTTAATTGAATGCGTGCCTAGTGATATAGCATTAAATACAGTGGCTTAAGTAATGATTTTTTTATATTTATTATGCTAGGTTACGTCTTCTCAAACGTCAACAATTGAAGTACCATCCGTGTCTATAGATAAAACGTCAGAGGAAATTCCTGATATATATCCTCTACCTCTTCGTAGCGTGAAATGCACAACAGGTTAAGAATTATTATTCTGTTATATTTAAAATGTTTTTCTAGGAATATAGGTATAACAGAGTTTATATAATCATAAAACCTATGTAAATGATATCAATTTAAAAAAATACTTACAGAACGAGATCATCGGATAATATTGCATCCCGGTGATCTTGTAAGATGCAAATATTCCTTCAGTCCACAATTCGAAGGAAATTACGAACTAAAACGATTTGTGGAAGTGAGTGGATGGCCAGCTTCAAGACTAGATATTAATGTATCTGGAATTTGTGACTTACCAAGGTTCTATGTGATATATATATATAACCTAACATTAAAAATAACCAAGAATTTAAATTAATATTATTTTTTGAAACTCGATTTTATATATTTTTTCTGTATAGATTAGATAGTCGACCAAAGAAAATGTTTGAAAATTTTGTTCGAAAAACTATAGAGGACAAAGTTTACAAAGTAACTTACATCGATGATCAAAAGTTATTTGAATTTGGACCAATATTTATTGGAAGTAATAGGTAAAGGTGAATATTAAAATTCACCACAATAATAAAACATTTATATGGCATTTTTTTTTCAGAATATATGAAGAGCAATATTCGATAGAGTTACGAAACTCTTCGTTAATAACAGCAGATGTAGTTATTGAATTTTTGGAAGATACAACGGTATTTCAGATAGATAAAACGTTTATTGAATTAGAGGTAATACTTTTTTGGAACATAATAAACACGTAGTAATAGAGTTACGGCTTATAATTCATTAAATTTGTAATTATTTCAGCCAGGATATCGTGGAAAGGTCACCGTGTTTGCTGCACCTGCAGAACTCGGAATTCATACAAGCGTTTTATTATTTTGCGTTAAAGATAACCCGGAAATAGTGTCTATCAAGATTGCATGCAATGGCGTTGTTCCTATCGTTGAAATTCTACCCTTAACAAAGGCTATCGGTTGGTATAAAGGGTTTCACGAAGTGTACCAAATTATTTGAAAACTTTATAATCACTAGTGTTATTACAGAATACGGCCGCCATTTACTGTACCGCAAAGAGGACGATAGATTTATAGTTAAAAATGATTCGATTCTTCCAATTATGTGGAAAATACACAATCCACAAGATTTCGCAGAAGATTTCATAATAGCTCAGACTTCAGGCATAGTTCAAAGACAGGATAACGAAGTCGTTCCTATAACATACATCGCATGTAGAGTTGGAGTGATATCACACAAAGCGCTCACAGTTGATGTATAAATATATATAATTCATTTATAAAATAAGGGTTTAAATCTTAACAACAAAAAATTGTAGATATATGATGCGGAAGGAAGAGGCAATCCGATGGTCGTGGATGTTTTAAATTTGTCTGCTGAATGTTATGATGTTATGGTGGAATGTGCATATGAAAATCCAAGTGAAAATTTTCTCAATTACGGAAATGTAAAAGTCAATTCTACAGTTGTCCAAGAAATGTATCTGTTGAATAGAGGAAAATATAACATTTTTTATAAGTACGTATTTAGAAATAAAATTTAATGTCTGACGACTCTCATGTAATTATCTAATTAAAAATGTCTTTTCAAGATTAAAAAAAGTTAAAAATTTTCCTGAGCCGTCGTTATTAAGATCGTTTGAAGCAATCCCAGAGTATGGAGTAATACCTCCCACAGTAAAGCTGATTACTATTGAATTTGAATGTACGCCTACTACATCTATGAATTTAATAAATGTTCCTGCATATATTTGCTCTTTACTAGATGGTAGTAAAAATCAAGTGGTAGTTGCTAAATTTCCTGTTTGTGTTACCATTGCTTCTTTTTACAATACGTGAGTAACCTATGCCTCTTCTTTCATTTTTGGCATAATAATTAATTCTGTTTAATTTATTAATTATATGTAATTATAATTATTTGCGTTTGTAAATATTTCATGGCGATTTTTAGGTTTACCTTATTTCCCCTGGGAGAGCTTAATTTTCATATTATACCGGTTGGTAGCGGTGTAATGAGAGAAGTCATTCTAAACAATACCAGCAAATGTCCTATAACATATGAAATTATATTACCACAAAAATACCAACCTGAACCCGATGCCATACCTCTCTCCGCAAAGCTAAAAGATAATAAGTTAGTAATAACATTTACTGTGACTAACATAACTGACTGGTTTTCAAAAGTAAACGACATGTATTTTTAGGATCAAAAACCCTCCACTGAAGTGCGGGAACTTTTTAATTATGAATGATGATAATCTCCTAGCTCCTGGCACAAATCGAACTCTTCAAATCCAATTTATGGCAACAGCAGCAAAGACATTTGAAGAGACAATACATTTTATCATAAGCGACACCTGCCCCGCCGAAGCATGTGGTGTACCGCTTAAATTAGTGGGTACAGGTGCAATGCCTACTTTGGACTTTTGGAATATCGAGACAACTTTTCGAGAACACTTAATTGTTAAAAATCTTTCCGAATATAAAGTTCCAGAGGTATCCGTCCTTTATGTTAATATACTAAGTGATCTTATATTTTTTAAACTAAAGGATATTTACGAACGAACTTTATATAAATGAATAGCTTCTGCCAGCGGCTTTGCTCACGTTCATTTAAATTTTTACACCTCGGGTTACGTTATTGGACTTTTAGTAGAGATCCCTATATTTTGAAAATATAATATAGCCTTCCTCGATAAATTTACTATCCAACACTGAAAGAATTTTTCAAATTGGACCAGTGGTTCCTGAGATTAGAGCGTTCAAACAAACAAACTCTTCACTTTTATAATATTAGTATAGATATATTGATCAAATTCCAATATTGTTTCAGTCATCTCCACACTGTGTTTTTGTTGAAGATTCTGTGACGTTGCTATTCTATTGTGTGAATATTAATACAAGCTATACAGCGACAATTGATTTGTATAATAGTGGATTAGTAGCTTCTGCACTTACCATGAAACTCCATTACCAATCTAATTCCAATGCGAATATTTTTTCTTTAGACAAGTATCACACTCACATCGAACCATTGTTACATAAGAATTTAGGCATAATATTCAGTCCGAAAACTCTTGAAGTGCGTTTAAACTTTTATTGATATTTATTTTGAAAATTGAAGTATACATTTGTTAAAAGGTGTACTTTTTACTTATAGGAATACCGTGCTGTTTTGGAAATCAGACTTAAACTACTCGATAATCAAGAAAAATCTTTTCGAGTTTGTTTAATTGGTGAAGGGGTTATACCAAGAATACGTTTAGTTTATCCTCAACTACGTCACCATAGAATTGCTTTACTTCAATTTCCAGTAACTTGTCTGGGATCAATTAGTAAACAACAAATCCGATTTAAAAATGTAAGCTCTGTTAACACTGAAGTAAAGGCGGAAGTGTTCTGTCCAGATAAAGAAGAGAGACCTATATTTTGGCTAACTTCAAATTATACTGAACCAATAACGAAGTATGGTAATTCCGGTGCGTTTTACCTTCTTTTACTATAAATATAATAAGGATTCCTAATTCCTTTAAGCATTTTCATATGCTAATTGTCAACAGACCTATCTGGCTCACTATGTTTGTTATTACGCCCCAAGGAAACAGCAAAATTAAATATTCACTATAATCCAGTCCGGAGAGGTAGAGTTTCATGCGATGTTAAATTAAGGATCTTTGAAAATCCTTACGAGTTTTTTGTAGTAAGTTAAATGTACCATCTACTATCTACTTATATTCTACGTTCCAAAATTATGAATATATTTTAATAAGGCGCTTTATTTATGACGCAGATAAAACCATACATTAAATTTTAATATGATGCTATAAGATCCTATGCTATGCTATTAAGATTTTATAATACTAATTCATGTCAATATTCCTAATTATAATACAATTTCATGTCCATATGCCTAATTTTAAATACAGTCGAACCTGGATAAGCGAGAACTGGATAAGTGAGAATTCTCTATAAGTGAGAGTAATAGCCAGGACCCGTCATTTTAAGCTCCCAAAACCTCTATTAGCGAGAAACAGAAACCTC
>JAOSYY010000014.1:8898823-8932045 GCA_025727935.1 Hebomoia glaucippe
ATCTGCTATTTTATGACTCATTCTTAACTTTCGTGGAACTTTCTACCATTGTTTTTGTATTGTTTTCTCGCATTCTTTTCGAAAGGACACGTGTGCCTGTGTACCTGGGGAGTTACTCAGTTTATAGGTAATCGATTGCGAAGGAAAGTTGTGTTCTGCATCATGCCAAAAAGGAAAATTACAGTACTGTCATTAAGTCATAAACTTAAAATAGTGAATGAGTTTGAATCTGGAAAGTCGCGAAATTAAATTCAGAGGGACTTTAATTTACCAGAATCCACTTATTATAAAATGTATAATCAAAAGACTCTATAAAGAATTTTTGTTTTGTTTTCGTAAGCATCTTGACACCTACTCTTATAAAGAACTTATATATCGAATGTGACTTGTTATTGCTGCGTACCTCTATAAGAGAGAAACGCTACCTATATACCTGCATTAGCGAGAAACTCGGGTTAGTGAGAAACCTCTAAAAGCGAGAATGAGATTGTGCTCCCTTGAACTCTCGCTTATCCAGGTTCGACTGTATACTATTTCAAATAGTTTTAATGAAATTAACTTTTTCGGTAAGGTCTTATGTGAAGCCGAAGCTTTTATGGAAGATGTCATATTATTAGGTCTTGAGATGCTTTCTATGGAGTTAGACCTCGAAGCTTTCAAGTCTGCCGAAGGGTAGCATTTTTATGGTTCTTAAATAAAAATCGTAAATATGTTTAACATTTTTGTGTGTGTCACGAATCAAAATCGACTTATAAACCCGTATGTAATAATTTTCAAACATAGTCTTTTGAACTATGTTTGAAAAGCACATTACAGCACTTCACGACCTTTTCATCTCAAGAGTGGTTCTTAACTCAAAAAATATTTTTAGAATTTTTTTCCTACCCATTTAATAATAACATGATAGCCCCGACGGATTTTGAGCTCCAACAAAGCGTTCATAAGCTAGAGTCTAGACCAGTGGCTTCGTCATCCATTATATTCATATAGTTGTGTTTTTAGCACTGTATCGACAGTATCTACATTAGATAGCAGAAAGAAAAGTAAAAGTGCAGGTCCTAGAAAATCTAAAGTCGAATCAAAAAAAAGTAAGAAATTGTCACAGGCATCAGTTAAACATAGCGACACCACTAGCAGTGTTGAGCACTCTTTACAAAAATATCTACTAGATTTTGGTAAGCTTAAATAATATTGAATGGTTAAACGGGTTATTTAGTTTGTAGCTACAAAACAAATTTTATTTGTAACCTCGAACGATAGCAAATTAGTTTTTATAATAATTAGGTATTTTAAGAAATGCAAACCTGTTAAAAGCTAATAAAATAAAAAAAGAAATCAAAATTAACATTTTGAACATCACTTTTAGGAGGTTGCGAGCTTTGTGCTTTAAAAAAACGAACAATAATAATGGTTAACAATTCAGAGAAAGTGTATAGATTTAGTTGGGAAGATTCAGAGCTGGTAGTAGTCAAACCGTCCATTGGATATATTTCTCCTGGCGAAGAGAAAGACATGGAGATTATTTTCTTCTCAGACAAACCCTTGATATTAAAAAAGGTAACGATACGGTTACACATTCTGTTAATATTACTTTTCATAAAACGCTGTAGTATTTTTTTATATAATAGGAATGTTTGAATGTAACATTAACGGGTATACTCGATGACACTTTGATGTCGGAAATAAAAGGACCGACGTGGGATAACAGACAAATGGTTACAGCATTTGATCATAATGCGTATGTATTACAACTATTACGATTAATTTTATACACCAATAATAGTATGGATACACGATAAGCAGTTTCGCTTATTATAGTATTTTATAAAACAAGAAGAAATCTTTTTTCTGGAGCCTTTATTCATTACGTTAAATAATGAAGTTTTTTTATCATTCAATAGAGATATAAGTGTCAACCAAAGATATCAAGCTATAATTGATGAACAATTCCACCTAGCGCCAGAAAATACGTTAGATGTCATTGAAATGGTAATTGTTTATTCTGCGACGATTGAATATGTAAAGTTTACATCTGATTTGAAAGAAGAAATAAAGATGGAAGATACGTTTATATACCAAGTTAGTAACAATTTTTTTAAATTTATATTACTTGTTTTCTTATTATGATAACTATGTTTTTAACTAGACAAGAACGTTCAGTTTCCATGTCCAAAACGTAAGCAAAGTGCCCATGAAAATAATGTGGAATTTTGTTATTGACGATGAGTTTCCTTCTAGAATTGGTAAACGACATTCTGGACTGGTAAATATGTCTAATATTCACAAATATAAACTTAAATATACGTAGATTTTAATTGATAAATCCGTGCCTTACAGAAGTCGATTCAAATTGTTAATGAAGAAGATGTCGGACTAACAAATTCAGAATCTATTGAAAATAAAAATAATGGTAGATTCATTTATATATTTTACTAGGTAAGTAATAATATCGTTTACAAATGTTATATATTAAGATATTTCTTTACTCTATTTTAGAAGCAAGCAAGGTAACTTTGTTTAGTGAAAAGACAAGCAGAGAAAGCGTTGATACATGGTTTGAAGTCGATTTACCATTTATTATAGAGCCGTCAAAAGAATGTTTAAAACCCAAGGATTGCTGCAAATTTAAAGTTACGTTTTCACCAGTAGATGCTTTTTTATACAAAGTTAGATTGAAGAGTACCATAGGTATGTACAATATACAGTAAATAAACATTATCCAATAAATTTTCGATGAATTGAATAAAATTATACCTGAGTACATAATTTCCACTTTAGAATATTTCAGTCAAATATAAACTAATCATACATTTTGATTTCTAGATAATTTAGATCCCTATGATCAGAATATTTCGTGTAAAATAACAGCAAAGTCCTTAATTCCTTATGTGCATTTGGATATTGAAGAAAGCGATTATCTGACATCAGGAAGACGAAAGGCGTCAGTGGCGTTATCGCCTCATGTGACCGTACTCGAATTTAATGTTCTTGGCTCGGGTTGCTATAAAAAGTATGATATTCTAAATGCAAAAAAATATGTTATAAATATATTTACTATCATTGTAATTAATATTTTTATGCATATATCTAAGTTATAATAGAACCTTTATATATCATACATACTGAACTTTCCTTTAGTATATAACACTTTAGAAAGCTACGACACACCTAATAAATCTAAAAATTCCAAGTCATGTTATTTATATGTATCATGAACAAGCCTTTTAAATAATACATGACACTCAATAAACAACCTCTAAATCAACCATTTAGGTACTAAAAAAAGTTTACGAGAAGACTTCGTTGTTTAAGTAAAAAAGATATATTTTATTACCATTTCACTTTATCTGAAGGGCCTTTAGCGTTATCAATCCTACTAATGAAGCATACGAATTTATATTTGAAATGGTGATGTCAGAAAAACCTGAATTGATACCTGTACACTGTAACTTGCTAAAAGGTTTTGTTGAAGGCGGAACTTCGGCTGAAGTAGAATTTACTTTTTCTCCAACTACCCCAGGGGTACGTACCTACAGATGACAACAAAAAAAAAAATACTATAGCAACGTACTAGGAACTTTATCATAGAATCAGATCAGTACATATAATGTTTCATTTCGACGATATTTATAAGTGGATAAAAAACGGCCGAGATATTATTGTTTGTTAGTTATAAGTACAATACAACTAAAGAAAATGTTTAAAAGATTTACAGACAACGTAAGTTTTTTAAATGAGTTTCATATGTATTTATCGCTTTTAATGCAACATAAAACCAAAATAATACGTAGTAGGTACATTTTAATATGTTTAATTATAATTTATTTATAACGACTTTCAGGTATATGAGTCACAATGGAAATTTATCATTCCTCTACACTCCATAGTGATGCATTTGTTAGTGGTAGGCATAGTGCGAGAACCAGATATATCATTTGTACCAACAATCCTTTTAATACGTAACTCTCTAGTCGGATTTACGTCGGAGAATATAATCATCATAAAGAATAATGAAAATGAAGCTTTGAACTACGAGTTTAAAGGAAATTCACTGTGCAATGAATCTGGCAAAACACCTGTTTTAGTTGAACCTGAAAAAGGAGTTCTCAAAGCACGATCAGAAACAGAAATCAAGTTAGTATTGCTCTTTTGAACTTCTTTAACATAACATAAAATCTGTTATGAATGTAAAAAAAAAAATCTTAATATCACAGAATAATTTATACGCCAATACAAGATGGCCCGTTGTCCTTCAAAATTTTCTGCAACGTACAATATTTGACGAAACTTCTTACTCTGTGTGTAAATGCTCTCAGTCACTGGATTAAACCGAAAATAACTTATTATCTAATTGGAAATGAACATGTGCTGAACAGTGACACATTGACAAATATCCACCTTGATCAGGTTTAATTTATTCTTCTGAGTAATCTATTACCTTTGTACTGCAACTGAAAAATTTAACAAAGAGAGAAAATCTAGATTTTGAATTCATGTTTAATTTAACATTTTGTATAATTTAGACTTTCTAATTCATATAAACTTATGCATATAATAGCTATTCTTCTAACTTATATACGTCTATGTAGACGGCTTCAACTTACCAAAGGACAATACCGTTTACGATAAAAAATGACGGATCAGCGACGTTTTATTTCGAATGGCACTATAGTTGTAGCAACGTCAAGAAGTATCTGCAAGTAAGCGTTGATCCTAACAGTGGGCACGTAAAACCGGCAGAGGAACTGGAATGTACCGTCTACTTTACCCTGAAACAAGTTCCTGTACAGTCATTCCCTATGACGTTGTCGGTGAGCATATAAGCCAACCCAAATTGATACCGTATAAAATGTTTTACTACCATATCTCATATACAAAAGTCGTATATTCACATAGAAATTAGTCACGTTTGTTATAGAAGAAACATGACTAATTAAAAAAAAAATTTAAATAGTTCCATTAGCACAAAAACTATTAAAAGTCAGCATGTATTTTTCATTGTAATTTTAACGATTTTATAACTGAGCAGTTTCAGTTATTTACTTCTACTCCATGACGGCCTTACTGACAATATTATATTATTCTATAAGATATCCGATGGCCCAGAATACAATATTTACCTTCACGCGGAGATTGCCAAACCCTTATACCACTTTTCGTGTATGGAGTATGATTTTAGCAAATGTATTGTTAACGCTCCAGATTCTACATATAAAAAGAATATAGCTTTTGAAAACGAGGATAAAAAAGCTATAACGTAAGTTACCTATTTAGTACATACTTATATATTATGTACATTAACTAATAGTAGAGTCATTGCATTCATTCATACAGTTACCTTCCATTAAAAGGACCAATAGAATTTTATTAAGACATTGTTATTTAAAAAATTTTCTTCTTTAAATCACGAGTTAACATAAAGCTGAACAATCAACATGAATAATTTCAGACTAGATCTTAATTTCTCAAATATACCAGAATTGTTTGTATACTATCGAGATGAGACCATAATAGAATCGGGTCGCCGATTGAAGATATCAATATATTTTCGACCGAAACAGGTCAAACAGTACGAATTTAAATTGCAGTTTTGGGTTAACTCCTTATGTGAAGAAGTCATTACAATTAAAGGAGAAGGTAAAATAAAAGTATCTATTTTAAATTCGTCTCTTTAAGATACCAATTACCTACTTGTAGTCGTAGATATAGCAGATAAAGTGGGTTAAGTCTAATTCATAATATATTTAAATGTACACTAGGTACAATAAGAAACTTCTTTTTGGAAGAAACAAAAAGAAAATTTAAAACTTATAGTTGTAAATATCCATATCGATTAATATTTTTATTGTTCCGTGCACAGGAGTACCTTTGCTATTTGATCTATATGAAGGTTGTCAGAAAAGTTTCGATCTTGGACCTGTTAAAGTGGGGAATAAAATAATACGTCAGATCGAAGTAATGAATCACAGTAAAGTGCCAATAGATGCTAGTTTTGTGTTCAGGGACACATATGGAATCATTGATGATGACATGAAGTCAGAAGGAACTAGTGTCTGTCTGAGCCCTAGTGCTGCGTTAGTCGTACCCAAAGATGGGGAGCCTTCAAGGTAAAGTAGAAATAAATTAATGCAAGATCAAATAAGATTTACTGTGTCATTTAAATAGGAATGAATATTACACACCTTAAAAAAAAATATTTTTATAGAGGAAAGATGTTGCAAATGTACAAAGACGATAAAATACAGGAGCAAATGGCAAAAGATGTACAAAATGCGCTAACGTCATTAAAAATAATGCCGAATAAGTGCACGATCAAGCCTTATAGAAAAGTACCCCTTAAAATTCAATTTAAGCCCGTAGGAATGATAAGCGAACTCAATGTCCAGGTAACGTGAATAACTTTTAACGGCTTAGGTTACTACTCTACTTAGTGCTTGATTTTTGTTCTTCGCTTTTTATTTTTAAAGACCAACTACGTTTTAGTTTAGTGTAGTCTATTTTTGCTCTTTTATTTTTGTGGAGATAAAAGTTAGATACATGTCACAGTAGTAGGTATTTCTTTATAATAATTAATTACCACTACATAGAATCTTTATTTATATTTTTAGTTGAATATGAAAGTGTTTCATTTTGAGAGACCTTTAGTTCGCTTGAGTGGCAGTGCAACGGGCATGAGTCTCTGTTTCAGTCAAAACTCATTGCAATTTGGTCGAGTGCGAAAACGGGGTTGCAAAATTCTTAAAGTTATGTTGCAGAATAAGGGCGATTTTGGCGCAAGGTATTTTTTTAAACTGCTAAATAGGACTTTAGAAACTTAAGGTGGCTTTTAAAGCTTTCTTAACAAAATAATTCTAAAAAACTTCATACTATGTACGTATAGGTATGTCCTAAGGTATATTCTATAAGTAACATAGTTTTAGTTAATGTCGATGAAATCAGTTCTTTCATTAATAAAAATTATATATAATGCCTTTAAGTTTATATGTATAAGATATATAACTTATATAGCATATATAACCTAATTTTAAAAGATAATTCAATTAATATATAATTTATTTTTACTAGGTTTTGGTGGCAGCCACTCAAATCTGATGAATTTAAAATATCACCGATGCAAGGCAATATAGCTGCTCGTACGAATGTTACATTTACTATTACATTTCGGCCTGTCGAACATAATCCATTCATCAAAGTCTGGGTAAGTTTACACACAGTTGGTAATAGTTAGTAAATAAATTACTAAGCAATAAACATTATTATCTAAATATAGGCCAGCTGCAACATAGAAAACTATCCACCATTAGAGTTAGCTCTCTACGCAACATGCGTTGACATCGGAAATATTCAGAACAAGACTCTGTATTTAGAATGTCCCGTGCGAGAAGTGCACACTGAATATATTATTATAACGAACCCGTAAGTGTGTTTATACCTAATAAAAAGTATAAAATAATACATTTTTCAATACCTAACATATCCTTTTTCAAGTTCTGATGACATGTGGTTAGTGTTATCTGAAGTGTCAGGAGGACCTTTTGAGACATTCAAAGAGTTTCACGTTGAACCAAACTCAACTTTTGAGATACCGGTATATTTCAAACCAAAATGTATAGGAAAACATGAGGTAAAAATTAATTCACGACGTTTATATTGCTTACCGTATAGGTTTCATTTTTTAGTATTATTTAAATGTAATGAATTCCGCAAATATTACCTAAGAATCTGTGTTCGCCCGGAATCTACCTACTTGCGCATATTTAACTTCACTCCCTCATTATAATATATACCTGTTATCAATGAAGCCTATATTATTTCCATTCAACATCTATTCTTAATCCTATATCCATCTTTCACATCTATAATATTAGTAGGATAAAGTAGCTGCCGAAAGGCATAATTCGCCAGACCCATAACGCCATTTACATATAATAATAGGTCTTTAAATTTTGATTTGAAATGGCCAGTACTGCACAACGGCAATTTCATAGGTAAAGACCATAGTAACTGCAAGAATTAGGAAGGGACATGAAATATAAGAATTATCCTGATATTAAGCATTATAACATCAGTCACTGCTGAAAATTACTTAAAACAATGTTTGTTGACAGGCACAGGTATTATATTCCCCTTTAGGTGAGAGTGCCCTTTTTGTCACTTTAATTGGTGCAGCAACACATCCGAATCCAAACGGAACGATTAATATTAATGTTGCTGCAAAAGACTTCCTCACTGAAGAACTATTTGTTTACAATATTACAGAAGTTGGTATAAATTAGTAGTTGTTATACATAAATATGTAACTTAAAATGATGGTAGAAATCTAAATAAGATCACCGGTATTTTCCGGATTCGAATTTAATTATTCATATATTACTCCTACGCGTGTTACTTGTCTCACTATCCACCTCGCCTTCTCTATTTTGACCTTGATATCCACCAAACAATTAAAAAAAAAATTATATCCGAAGGCTTTAAAGTATAAAATGTAATGTGAATAGAGTGAAAAGAGTTTTAGGAACATGATATAAGAATTTGTTTTTCTAAAAACGAACAATATCGACAAAATAAATCTAATTTGATGATCCTTACATACAAAATATCCACTCCATTTTTCACCTTTGTGTTATATAAAACAACAAATTAAAAAGTATTAGGTCATTCTGGAGATATTTTGTTGGTGAAAATAAAATGAATTAATCTACGTGTCATAGCCATCGGGGAAGATGGAGAATAGAATTAATCAATTCATTATTTTTCTAAGTTTCCAGAGTCCTACTTGGTATCAACTGAGATAGTAAAAATAATACCAGAGAAATTCGATGGATATTACGAAATTAAACACCCTGATACGATAAAAGTATGGGGCGAGGCAGCTGCCACGTGCCGTTGGACATTTGTATGCTATGAAGAAGGTGAAATACAGGCTAAGGTCAATTAAGTTTTTAATTCAACTAATATTAAATATCTCAGAATGTACGACACCTAAATTCTATTTTCCTATTTAGATACTATTTGTGAATGAAAGCACACGCGAATATCAATTCTACAACATAGTAGTGAATGTTACCCCGAGTAAGATAGTAGATACACTGACGTTTATATCAAGAGCCCGAGAGTCCATTCAAAAGGAAATCGTCATCAAAAACCCACTCTCCTCCGACGCAGAGTTTCACATACAATCCGATAAGCTCCACTGTTCAGACAAACTTGTTGTTAGCAAAAAATCAGAGGTGTGTATATGTGTATTAATTACTATTTTCAACAATTACTTTAGTTATAGTATACGTTTTATCCATTCTCAACTATAACTGAGGTAAACTTCTTATAGATTGTCCACTCAAAGTACCTATTACTCAATGCTAAACGACATATGGCGACAAAAAGCCGTTATCGTAATTTTTTTTTTTAATTTCAGGCTGTTTTAATGATGACATATGCACCATTGGTTGTGGGAGAATCGTATGATTTCTTAGAAGTCAGCAATCACCTAGTAGGTTCTTACATTTACGAAGTGGTTCTTAAATGTCTTCCCGCTAAAGAAAAATGTTTAGAATTTACCACACCAATAGGTACTTCGATACCTTTACGTCTAAGGGTATTTAATAAGACCGACTCAAGGACAGAATTTACAGCATCGGTGTGTAATGAATTATTTTAATTTGTTAAATAACTATAATTTCTATAATATCAATTTTTAAAATAAAAGTGGTGTTATAAAATACATTTATGCTAATAGACACTTATTTGGATATCGTTGAGAGTGTTGTCCTAATTCTGACGCCCTGCCGTTATCGTGTTATTAAAAAATGACAATGAAACAAAATTAATTACAGGTTTCCCATTCGTCAATATTAGTCGAAAGAGAATACTTTTTAGGTCCGTTAGAGAAGGGAAAATTTTTAGCATGGTTTGAACCAACACAGCTAGGAGTGCAGGTGTGCAGGGTCTCCTTCGATTCTAGTGTGGCGGGAGAGTTCGTGTAAGTCTAGTTTTTACACTTGTTATTATGACAGTTATTGAGAAAAGAGCATAAGTCTCGCTTATTTTTGTCACCCTATTCATGTTAATATAGAAATCCATTGTTTGAAATGGAAAACGCGCATTGCATAAACTTTTCATCTATGAACATTTGACTTTGAATATAATTAATGCTCCAACCGAAATTTTTCTACTTACGCACGGAGGAAACTGAAACCGCGATCCTTCGGATTAGCACAAGCTCTAAATAATAAAGTTAATGCGAATGAAAGCTATTATTATTTTATTTCAGTTTTCAAATAAAGGGCAATGCCATTGCACCAAAGCCTCAAGGGCCATATGAAATAAAAGTAGGCGGATTTACAACTATTGTATTCAAAAACGTCTTTGAGGAAACCAGAATGTTTAAAATAAATGTTGATAGAGAAGAGTTTTACGTAAAAACTTTATATGAACCTATTAAACCAAAAAAGGTAACTAAATAACGTGTTTGACGTTTTTTGGCTATATAAGAGTATTTATGTCGGAAATAAGTTATACGCCCGATCTTCGCCTACTCCAGCGTCGCGTTCATACACGTCCCCCCAAAACGCTCAGGCACCAGGTCTTCCAGAACTGATTCACTCGAATCGCTACTAGAGCGATTGGATTCGTTCGAAACGCTAATATTCACGCTGACTTCGAACTCGCGACCTTAAGTCAATACTGTGCTGCTTTTGTTTCGTCTGAACGCGAAACCGCACTCATTCTCTCCAAATGGAGAGATGACCCAGACCCAGGTGAGTGTCCGACCCGTTCCTCGAACGCCCACTCAACCTGCGGCAGCCCAAACCAAGCCCCCTGCAGGGCACCCTTGGTCTAGTTGCAGACAAATGGCGAGCGCTGCCGCGCTCGCCCAAAATGTCCGGTTAATTTTAAAAACCAATAGGCTAAATAACATTAGTCAATCAGAAAAAAGGAAATAAGTTAATATAAACATGTGACAGTCGTAATTTTAAGTAATATGATAGATCAAAACATTTGTAAATTTTAAGGATATCAAGATTCCCGTATTTCTGAACGAGAATATAATGACAATGGACAGATTGTCTGGCGAGGTACCCACTGGCTGCCTTACTATAGAGACGTACGAGCCCTCTGAGCCTAAGGTTCAATGGACCTACTTCCTACAAGGAGTTCTATAATTATTTTAGTTTTAATTCCATTCAAACGAAAAATAAAATTATACTTACATATGAATAAACCAAAAATATTAAATGAATTATTTATTTGATACACAATACTAACAAAATAAAAACGTCTTGTAAAAATACAAATTTATTACCAGTCCTTTACACTAAAATCTTGTACAACGTCATCTCCCTCCGGAATATTATCATTCAACTGAACTTTGGCTCTCACACCTTTAAATTTTTTAGCTTTCTTTTTCATTTTCTTTACTTTCTCCTTTTGTTCCTCAACCTGCAAATCGTTATTTTCATCTTCACTGTCTGAGGGGAATAAGACAACTGATTCTTTCTTTTCTGGTTTTTCTTCAGAATCTGGTATTTTAGGTCTCTTGATCATAGGTAATTCTCCAGCGATCTCATCGTTCTTGGTAATTTTTTTCCTCTTTTGTATCTTATTAATTTTACTCCAGTTTTCATAGAAAGTTAAAAGTGGAGTTCCTTTAGCTTTACAACTAGCCTGCCATGCTGCTATCATTTTCTCCTCACTTAGAGCAAAGCTTACTTTAGCTCTCTCTCGCTCAATGAATTTAGAATTTTCTTCAATTTTGTCTAATAATTGTCTCATTTTTTTGGTATAGTTTGCAACAGAACATGATTTAAGAAATTGTTTTATCTAAAAAAAAACACATTATTAAAATTCTTCAAAAAGATTTGTTGCATTAAAAATGACCTATTTAAATAACTGAATGTTTGTCTTTGATAAAAAGTTACTTTAAGAAATATAAATCTTTCAAAAACTTTAAATAGAAGCATTAAAATTTTACTGTACCTGTAGCAAAGCTAGCAAAGTGATATCAGGAAAGACAATACTGTGTGACTGATTAGCTGTGTACTCTAACAGAAGAGCATATGTTCTTTCTATTACAGAATCTTTAAATCCATTCTCTGATAACTGTGACTTGGCAAGGCGAAGTACACATGAGAAGTCAAGTGGTTTCATTGACACCTTTTTATGTTTCTTGCTGAAGTCATATGATGTCAATACCTAAAATAATAGCTTTAAATTTATTAATAGTACCTTGAACCTTATGGAAGCAAAAAAAGCTATGACAAATACAATTTTTATTGTTATTAAAGACTGTTTTAAATAAAAATTTTACCTCGACTATGTATGGAAGTATTGGTATAAAAGTATTTGTGTCCTTTGACAAATTGATGAGCATTTCAACACAATGAAAACGTAAAGGATAGTACTGATGAGTGGGAACCAATTTGATGGTATTTGTTATAACCATCACCAATGGATACAGCAATGGTTGCAGCTGTGGTTTGTTGAATGTAGCAGCAATTAAGTCTGCCCACAGATGTAGAGAATTTATAAATTGCCAGTTATATACTGCCTGTCTATTTTCTATTTTCTGTACAACAATTGCATTTCTTAAGTGAATTGCCAATTGTCTAATATATAAAAAAACATATTGATAAGATACATTCAAATCCAATGCAAACATTTCCACAAGAGATCTTCTCATAAAATTTATTCCTGGCCAAGTTGTTGGACTGATAAATTTAGAATTTTTCACATAAGTCATATACATAGCTTTTAAAACCAAATCTAACAATGCAGTTTGTTGGTTTCTGGTAATTCTTAAGATACTTAAGAATGCAAGTACTCTCACAGTCTCTTCTCCATTAGACCACAGTAAGAGAAGTTTCTTTAAGGCAAGTTTAGATACCCTTATAAAACAGGCTACAAAGCCTGACATCTGATGCAAGTGTTTTAACAATACTGTCAGTATATTTTCTGAAGTAACTCCACTGAGTAGTTTTAATAAATCCTTCAGATAAGCCACTAAAGGTGCCTTCAATTTAGAAAAATTTTTGGATTTCTTTGGATCTTTGTTTGATTGATCTATCCCTAAATAATTCTTTATAGCTGAGGGTAAATGTAGAACACACATTTGAATTACAGCATTAAACACAGAGGAACCTGAAATATAAAATTATCAATTTAAACAAACTTATAAAATATTTCATTTTTGTGATAACTTAAAAGCAAATGTATAAGTTGCATACCAACCTTCGACTTTATACTCTCCTGCAGAAGTTCCATCCTCACTGGTTGCCCTTAGCATTGCAGCATTAAATACTTTTATAATAGTCACAAGTGTAGTTCTTTTAACATTTCCATCAGTTTGTAATTTACTTTGCCATTGTGAAATCATTTTAAGTGTCACTTTACCATGATATTGTTTTCTTGTATCGTCCTAAAAAATATAAACGCTATAGTGTGTACAGTTACAAATTTTACAGGTTTGGAAAATATAAATCTGGAAAATCTTAGTTCATTACCTCAAAATCACTTTCATCACTATTAACTTCAAGTGGCCCAGGTAAATGCACGTTTTCTTCATTTTCTTCTTCACTCTTTCCTGAATCATCATTATCAGATTCCATATCAAAATTGAGAAGATTTTCATCATTTTCCTCAAGAAAATTATAGAAGTCAGGATCTAGTTTTTTAAGCTTTTCTAAAGATTGCTTATGCTTTTCTGGATTTAATTCGTCTTCCGAGTCCCCTTCTGTAAATTATATATACTAAAAGTTAAAAACGTTAGTTTATACAGAATAATTCAAACAATTTATTCACTTAACCTGATTCTTTTGCCGACATTTTTTCTTCAGTAATTTTCTTCATATTTTATGTGAATACAGTTTATTGGGGTTGTAAGGGTTTATAATTTAATTGATTATTAATTGTTATATTACAAAAGTTTGATCAATTGATAAAATATATCGCAACAGTCGCTCGGTAAGGCATGTTAAGGGAAAGAGCCATGTGGTTTTGACAGATGACTACTACTAATTTCTAAATAATGTTGCATTATAATTTAAGTAAATTATAAATAATTTTTATCACATAAATAAATAAGGTTTATAATGAAATTTACTACCAACATCTAATAGGTGAAAGGTCAACATCGATATATAATCATAGGGTAATAGTGTTAATTTTTATTTAAAGGTTCTTTAAAAAACATTTGATTATCAATTTATTGATCCTTATTATCTACAAGATTTTGTGTGATTATGAAGTTATTATGTATGAAAGTAAAGGGAAACATCTGCTATAAAAGTCGATGTGAAAAAGTGGTTAGTGAAAGGTTTAAATTAGAGCTACGAAAATTTCTAAATAACTTTAGTGTAGAGTTGTAGACCATAGGATCTACATATCGAACGAAATAATCATCTTTTTAAAGCGATATTTATTTATAAATGTGTTTTATTAATATTTCTTTAAATACTTATTAGTAGGTAATAGAAACATCTTGTTTTCGTTTCCTTCTATAAACTAATTTTAATATTTGCCATATTTAGTCTCTTTTTGCACAATTCTTGTTGAAAATTTGAAATACATATACATGGTTGCCACTTCCGCATCACCTCAAGTTCCGCATTTTAACGACCAGTTCTTTACAGTAAAGATTATTTTACCTGTGTACTTGTATAGTCTACTGTCCATCCATTAATCCAATGATTAAACTGACTAATGACAGTTGACAACTTTGACACGAATATTAATTATTAGGGTTTTTCTAGAAAACGAGCAGTTAGCAAAATAAATTTAGACAAATCGTAAGTTATAGTCAATAGAAATATTTCAACTAAAATTTCTTAGTTGCCATTTACACATAATAAAGTCTGATATGTGCTCATATTGAAATCTATTCAAATTTATCGGAGCTCGTGTTTGACAAAAACATTTAAATATATTTTAGAAAGCACCGGCAAGTTAATTTATTTTATATAAAACATCATTAAAATTAAGTAATATATTAAACGTGTATAGGTCTTCTATATCCTGATAAGTAATGTTTTAATTGCTTGCTTAGGTTGCATCATGCTGTCGCGATTGTGCGTAGCTCGTTCTACTTTAAGCGTGAGTCACGCTTTAAAAACTCCAGTACCACAGAAGTTAATCCCTAAGAACTATATTGTTAGGAATTATGCTCGGGAGCCGAGATCCCGTATCGCCACCCGCACTCGACCAACTGTATGGGAAAGATTAATGGCACCTGCTGGTCCTAATGGTAAAATAATCTACTGATTTATAACAACCAAATATACAATATCCCTGAATGTGTGTTAATGGATTTCATTTAAATTAATTGTTTTATAAATAGCTTTCAGCTTGGGAAAAGGTGCATTAGCTGGAGCATCAGCAGTTGGTCTTGTAGCTCTATGTTATTATGGTTCAGGAGTAAAACCAGGCACTTTACAGGAAGCTCAGTAAGTTAATAGTCTGAGGCAGTTAGCTACTTCAGAGTATATAAAAAAATCAAATGTTCAACTTTAGAGTTGTCCAATTTGTTTGATCTTTCTTATATTATTAAATGTATATAATTGAGAATTAATTCTTGGTAAAAATATTAATATGGTATCATTGTTGTCCATAAAATGAAAGTTTATACATATAATATGCTCTCAGTGGTAGATTTGCCCTAAGGCTCAGGAGTCACGGGCCTAGTGCAGCTAATTCTGATAAAAAATTCACTGCTGATAACAATAAATAACTCAAAGTACGTAAATATTCTTAATGCTCCTGGATATATTATACTACATGGCCTGGGGCCTAGGGCTACCAAGACAGTAATTCTTCCACTGTTTTTAATAAGGGTTACCTAATGTTCATGTGTAGTTTTAAAATGATTTTAATAGTGAATAAATGAATGCTTATCAAATCATTTCAGTTTGTGGCCTCAATATGTAAAGGACAGAATCAAAGCTACATATGGTTACATTGCTGGATCTCTTGCCTTAACAGCTGGCAGTGCAATTACTGTTTTTAGGACTCCTGCATTATTAAATTTGGTTGCACGAAATGGTTGGATTGTAAGTTGAATTCAATATTTAATATTTTTCACACAATGTTTGCAAATGTACAAACTTTTTTTAAAATATAAATCTACTCAGTAATTACGCTTAGCAATAGATATTATTAATAAAGACTACAAACCATCCATCCACTATATACATTTTATCCTTTGTTTCAGTCAATAATAGCAACAATGGCATTAATGATAGGCTCAGGCATGGTTGTTCGTGGAATGGAGTATAAACCAGGTTTTGGAGCTAAACAGGTTGCTTGGATGGTTCACACTGGTATCATGGGTGCTGTTATTGCACCAATTTGTTTTCTTGGGGGACCAGTGCTCATGCGTGCAGCTTGGTATGTTATTTTTATAAAAAATTTGTCCTTAACAGATTTTGATTATTTATTTTTCATTTTTAAAATTAATGTCCCTGAAGTGATGTCCTCTTTACAAATAAATATATTATTGCTTTCAAAAACTCTCTTTACAATTATATAGTCAGCTTTTAATACCTATAGGTAAAACTGGAATAAAATATATATATCCATTTATAATTTAATAATATAGAAAAGTTACAAAGTATTATATACATATGTTTTTGAACAAGATATCTATAATTAAAGGCTGTGATATAAAGGTATTTTTGTGAGAAATAACATTTTTACTATTTAGAAACCAATTCTTTTACTGTTCTAAAATAATGTTGAATAAATCAATTACTGTGCAGGTATACAGCTGGTGTTGTGGGTGGCCTGAGCACCATAGCGGTTTGCGCTCCATCAGGTGAGTTCCTCAACATGCGCGCGCCGCTCGCCATGGGGCTGGGCGCAGTCTTCGCCGCCTCTCTCGCAAGCATGTTTCTGCCACCAACGACTGCACTCGGAGCAGGTATGTAGATAAGTGTAAACCTATTGTTACTTGTTATTGTTATGAACAGACTTCATTTCAACTAACAATGTAAATGCGAAATTGTATTTTTTGTATTACGCTTAAACTTTTGAATGAATTGATTTTTGGTTCTAAAATAGTTGCAGGCTATTTCCTTACTAAAACCTTATAGGAGATAATTTGAACAAAAGACGGGTAAATCTAGCAAATGTCATTAATGACAAGGATTATTTACGAAAATTACTATTATTTAAAAAGGGTCACTATAAATCTAGATGTTGAAGTCATAAAAATCTTCCAAAAATACTCAAGCGATTTTTAAAAAGTTTGTTAAACATGTATTCCTCATTCAGCTTGTGAAATATTTTTATTCTGATAATTGATAAATATAATTATGTGTCTCTAATATTTTACAGCTTTTTAAAATATTGTAAAAATGCTACTTTTGCTTTATAGGACTATACTCTTTGAGCCTCTACGGCGGGCTGGTTGTGTTCGGGGGCTTCCTACTATATGATACCCAAGCAATTATCAAACGCGCTGAGATGCACCCCATGTACGGATTCCAGCCTTACGACCCGATTAACTCGTAAGTAATTAAAAGTAGACAGGAAAATGATTAGTTATTTTCTCGTGTGACGTCATTTTCACTAAACAATCGTTTCGTTGTTTTTATTACATTCCAGACGTTGTTCTTAATTAGCAAAACTGTCGAATTGTATAATTATAAATCTGAGCTTTCTTTATATAAACAATTTGCTTCGATTCCTGGTTAGGAATAATAATTTTTCAAAAATCCAAAAATTTTCTTCTCGAATCGGATTCGTAACTCATGTGCATATTATGTCATTCTTCATAGTTAAGGTTTAGTCTACCTTGCCTATTTCAAAACTTGACCTGTATTTATTATAAATATGACATTTTAAAACATTCGTAATATGAATTTTTGTTTTTATTTATTTGGAATTTTGTTAGCTTACTTACTTATTAAGCTATTTGTGCTTATATCGTTTAAAGTTATATATTATTTTAATCATAGTGCTATTTCGGTGTACTTGGACGTCCTCAACATCTTCATGCGCATTGCAATGATCCTATCTGGTGCCGGCGGAAACAAGAGGAAGTAAACTTACAAGTTGCATTAAATATGTTTTACTTTAATAAAAATCGTAAATATCAAGGCTTTCAAGCTGTTTCACATCCCGACTAGCTAAATTTTAGTGACCGTTTTAGTCTTAAATTAGAAGCCATTGTGATACTATGTAAAAAGTTATTTGTTAAGTTTTATTTTAAGTAGGTCTTAATAAGGTTGATGAAATAAATTGAAGAGTATTAAAGGTTGTTTTTTATTAATGTATAAATTGGATGCAAATCACACAAATTTCATCTACATAATGGTGGTAAGATGTTTTGTTTAATATTACCTATGTCTTAAACAAAACACAAAATTTCCTTAAGTCAATTTTCAGTAAACATTAATCAGTATAGACTTACTTAGAAGAATTTTAAAATAAATATATTCATGTATATAATAAAGTTTAAAATAAATTATACTTGTTTTAAATTAAATAAATATTTAATTTATACTTGATTACTCTTGGATAATGTATTTGTAGAAGTTCGTTACAAAATAAAGTTAACTACACTAAAAAAAAGTACACATTCTTATTTTTGTTGTGATTTCTTTTACCTTTATATTATTTACCCAGAAAATTTGTGACAAAATGAGTAGAAAGTATTTTTGATTCGTTCCTTGCCAGCGTACTTAATGGCAGTAACCACATGTGGGATGACATCGTTTCCCATCGATGCCACATCGGCACCCACCGCTTGTATCGCCCCTGCCTCCAGGACCCCAACGCCGTCCTTTAGTAACCCAACAAATCTCTGTTTTACATGCGGAGCATTTCACCCAATCACAACCCCACTTCTTAGTAATAATAGCACAGCATTCTGGACACTCGAGGGCTTCACCGCGAGATATCAATGAATTAAGCAACGCTTGAGTCCCTTCATCAGCATTACTAGCTTCGGCAGCTGTGACAGTTTCACGTAGCTTTCGTTGATACTGCTCACAAGGAACTCCTTCGTGAATTGACTGAAAATATAAAATAATGTATATAAATAAAAATAACACGCTAAGCAAAACGCTAGACCAATGATATTATAATATTTTATACTAAATATTTAATCTTATTTTTTATTAATTCCTTAAGGTCGAGAAAATTTCTTATGAAAATAAATATTGCTCAGAAATATTAAATGACCATGTTCCCTTTTCATATACAAACTGTTCCAAATTTTTAAGTAAGGATTTTATTCAAAATGATATCAACAACTATCTAAAAACAAGATTTCATTAAGAATGCTTGCTTGAAAAATTAAATGGATAATTTATTGCTAGACTGAAATAAGAGTTCAAAATACAAGTGTGGATTTTTGAAGGTTTACTGGATTTTTTGTGCACATTTATATGTACAAAATAAAATTTACCCAAATACATAAATTGAACAAGAGTGAAACTACCGTCACCTAACAATAGTAACACCTGTATTCTATATAGATTGATAGTATGTCTAAAATATAATTTATGGTTTTGAACTACTCCTTCAAAGGCTTATAACCACTCTATACATAAAAAAAAATCAATATAAACATTATATATAGTGTATATGTACATTTAATGAATTTATCCCTTAAAGAACATGGAAATTCCATTGGCTATTTGGTTTAATTATGCTCGTATGACAGGTAAATACCAACCAACAACTGCAATATTACCTGACAGGGTATACAATTTTTCATTTTGCAAACAGGGCATGGAAAAATTCTTACTCCCGCTTCGCAAAAAGCCCACCCTGTGCAATCCGCAGTCCGACAATGAAAAGTGTTCCGTATACCATTTTCAGCAGCAGCCAAACCTCGAGCTAACCATTTTTCATAATCTTCCTTAGATAACAACGCTCTTATTTCCCGGTCTTGTAGTACACCAGGACATCCAATCGCTGGACATGATACCACCGGCTCTTCACAATGACGCACAACGTCATTTAAACATTCTCTACAAAATGAATGGAGACATTCACGCAGAACTGCCCCATTTCCAGTAACGCAATCTTCTATACAAACACCACATTCAAAATTTTCAGTATTCGCTATGAGTGCCTGTTGTTCCAACTTGATTAACTCTGAATAAAAATCTCCAGATATATTCTCTTTTGAAACTTCTTTATCAATTATCTTATCTTCTGAAAAAAATATTTTTTGTTAAATTCAAATACTGCAAACAAGATTAAGAACAGAGATTTACTTGCCTGATTCGACTAAGCATAAATAAAATGGCGCGTTAAATAAGGGTCCTGCGATTGAAATAATTGGTACACTATCATCATTGCAAAGAGTCTTCCCCACGATCCAGCGCTGTAAATGAACTTCTAAGCCTAAAAACGTAGATGCTGCTTTTTTTAAATCCGCAATTGTAGATCGCCGTAAGATATTTAAACGCACTGGCCCTCGGGCTGCCACCTTATCTTCAATCCAGACGTCTATCCTACAAAGAAAATTAAGTGTTGCATTACATGATTCCAGAAATAACAGGGACCGACTAAATTATAAAATTAAATGGAACGCTTATTTACGAGATTATATCATCTAATTTTTCAGGTTGTTCCAAGTTTTTCTGAGTATGTATTTGTTTTATATCCCCTGTAATTAATACATCTGTATCATTCACGTTTTCTATAAAATTTATTTCGTCATCGTTGTTTTCTCCTCCTTCATGTTTATCGTCTTCCGTAGTATACTTTTTTTCTTCTAAGTTTGCTAAAACACCTCTTGATGAGGAAGGACCACCTATAATTTGTGACGAAAATGACAGAACAGAACAAGAAAGCCGCAGCTTTGCCAATTTAGTTGCTGCTTCGGCAGCTACTTTTTCGTCACCTTTAGCTATTGCTAACTCAAGCTGGTGTATTAAATGTCTTCGCTTTGTGTGGTCATTATTAATATCATCTACTGGCGTTCCAGGTGTCAATTCATTTTTTAATGTCTTCTTTTCCTTTTCTTCCATGGATCGTTTTATTATTTGAGAAACTGTTTTAGGATCTAACATAACTTTGTCTGATAATATATTTGGAGACATGCTTTTATTTGGTTGGTTATCCTTATCAGTCGACGAGATACTTGAAGTATGAGATTTTAAATTTGCAGGCATTATAGTTTTCGTTGGCAAAATATTATTTTCCACGCTTTTTAAGTAAGGCAATACTTGAGAAGACTTTAGATCGTCGATCGGTTCTTTTAGCTGATAAATAGGATTAAGTAAAGAAGATATTTTAAGTGGAGTGTGAATGGTAATGTTATTGGTGGTTTTTGTTGAATTTAGCGCAATATTTTTCGTAGATAACTGAGAAACATTAAATTTTTCATTAACCTTATTAGTAGCACATGTATTTTCTAATTTTACCGATTCTGTAGTGACATTTTCTTTTAATAGCTGTTGATGAACTTTTACTTGAGCCGGTTTGCTTAAAACTGTTTCATTTTCACGATAGTTATTATTAATTGGACGTTCCTTACAAGTCTTATTCTTAGTATCTCCAAGGAATAAAGAATTAGCCGTCTTTGAAGAAAAATTGTCTGTTACACCATCAATATGACTGGGAGTAGATGAGTTTTTTTCTACATAACCACAACCCATACGCTGGGTTTTTAAGTTACTTGATGTAATAATAGCTCTTATTATCGATTCAGATGTTTCGTTTGATGATTTAGCTTCAATTTGTAAGTTAACACTAGTTTTTTTATCTCTACTAGATGATGGTTGTGAGTCTAAGTGTTCTTTGTATTCGCAATTATAATTTTTATTGACGCCTATCCCAACAGATTTTCCATAATTTTTATTAACCGTAGATCCAATGCGTAAAGTTGGAGCTTCAGTAGCATTACTCTTTTTTTCATTATCGACAGTATTCCTACTTTTTATTCCATACTGATCGGATTTCTTTGGCAAAGAATGTTTCATTTCTTTTAGCATTTCTTTTAATTTCTTCTTTTCCTCGATTTCTTCTTGAGTTTCTTTTAATTCTGTTTGCGTAGACATACTTGAAGCTGCGTTAAGAATATTACTTAATTCATTATTTTTATGTACACAATATACACAGGCTTTAATTGTCATATTATACTTTCTGAAACATTTGGTACACATCCACATTGTTCCTGGATTTTGAGTTTTAACACTTTTATTATTTTCAAATCCTATCTTGGAGTTGTAATGACGTAATACTTTGTTAGTTTCTATTATTTCAGCTGCTTGTTTATCAAGCTCACTTATATTGGGAAGTAATTTTACATGCGAAATATCTATAGCTGAATGTCTCTTTTTATTTTCAAATATTTGTTTTAAAAAACTTTTTTCAGAACGAAATTTTGTTTCTTTACGCGAATTTTCTTGAGAATTTGTAGTTTTTGATAATGATGATGTCAATGTTTTTAATGAACTTCTGTCGCCTGTAGGGGATGATTTATTGATATACTGATTTATTTCTATATTTTCCTTATTTTCGGTAATCGTTCTTAAGGGAGGTTTTGGAGCTGGACGTTTTCTTTTGTAGTTACGAGGTAAGGAAGTTGTAGAAAATGTTGGTGGCAGAGGTGCACGTCGCTTGCCTGGAACATGCGCTGCACGACGCTGCAAGCATTCACTCGCTGCTCTTCGAGATCTATCTTTATTTTTAATTCCTGATTGACTGGTGCTCTTATGAACCGGAGGTAAACTAAATCCTTCGTATCCACTGACGTCTTCCCTCCAAAGACCGTATTTTCGATGGAGTGTCACGCCTGTTTCCCTCTGACGCCTTAAATTTCTTTCGTAAACTCTTTTCTTATATGAATCGGTAGGAGAATTTGGAGGTAGAATTAATTGCGGTTGTGAATTAGGGTAATATATTGGAGATAAAAAGTCAAAACTTGCAGCAGTACGATCTGAGCCCACACTAGATATACTTTCACTAGAGGAAGAGCGTTCACTTCGTCGGAGCCATGAAAAAATGGTCCAGAGACCACTAGATAGTGGTCGAGGGCGGCTCGCCTCCACTTCTACGTCACCGTTCATCACCCCTGAAAGTTTATTATTATAAAAATTATA
The DNA here is from genome assembly GCA_025727935.1 of Hebomoia glaucippe. Classification (NCBI taxonomy): domain Eukaryota; kingdom Metazoa; phylum Arthropoda; class Insecta; order Lepidoptera; family Pieridae; genus Hebomoia; species Hebomoia glaucippe. The sequence goes on from JAOSYY010000014.1 coordinate 8,921,878, forward strand.
TATTACTAAATTACTTTACTAAATATTATTCTATTTGTAAAGTAAACAGATTAACTAAAAGAGATTTGGGCAAAAAACCGTTTTAAATAGATGGGTGTGCGCACTAAAAAACAGTCTTGAACGCTTAAAACAAAAAATTATTACTTACAGAGTGAAGAAACGTGATCAGTTGAAAGAGTCAAGAACCGAACCAGACCATAATAATAAGTTGTAATATTCGCTGGATTGTCGAATTATCTTTAAAAGGAAAACTTGACTTACATTTTCTTAAATGTATAATGAATCAAATACAAAGGGTCTCGTTAATTGCAATGTCAATCGTTGAGTACTATTTAATGTATTGTGCACAAAGCGAGGTCGACACAGTCGTCCGACGCGAGCGCCGCGACTCACTCCGCCCGCTTGGCTAAATTTAGCAGATCTTTGCGATTCCGCTTTTGCTATTTCTATTTCATTCTCAAACGTCTGACCTCTTGTAAATTAGGCTATCGCTTCATTTTTTTAAATATGAAACCTAATGAAGTCGTTAAGTATTTGATTGGTAATTAAATGTTTTATATACTGTCTACATATACTAAAAATAAGCGTTAGCTTATTTTTAGTACAATTGGCACAATGTATACATATCGAAGTACTTACGTCTTCGCTCGCGCTCCAGGTTATACAAATTACTCTAAATTAAGAGCTTCCCTCCCAACGCGATGTTGGCCTCGTCTTTACTAAATAAAACCAGCTTTAGATAACAATCCATTTTTTTAAATATTTATTTTAGTCTACTTAAACGCCTGTACACCTAGGTACATACATCATAGTATTGATCTACCGATTGATTCACTTGATTAAAAAACGACGAATGAATCAAGTCGCTTTTTTTTTAGCTTTTTCTGAATAAAATTCTGTTGAATTCTGTACGATGAGTAGTGACGCGGCCACGCGTGACGTTAACTCCACTTGATTTAGCTCATGAGCCCAAGGTACGCGGCCCCAACGTTGTAGCTAAACAAAAATATATTACAATTTTTATCTTTAACTTTCAATTACTTGTACAATATTTTTAAACAATAAATAATTATTTCATCAATTGTTTTTCAACAACAACCTATAGACTAAATTTCAAATGTGTGTCCTATAAAAAATAATTGCGATAATTTGTGAGAAATACTGAAGTACTTATAAATGGATTAAATTGTGAATGATATGCGGAAAAAAAATGAATACTATGGTGATGGACAATAAAACAGGACTAGAGATTGTGTTGACCTTACCTTGTTGTGACATATTTGATGCTTTTATACACAAATTTTCAAGGGGATGACAAACTTAATGTATTGAAATTAAACATGGTACTTTGTTTTTAAATATTTGATAACTCTACCTGATACTCTTCCTCTAATCTTGCAAGCATAACCACTTCTTTTGGCGGTAAAAATCGGTCTACACATGCCAGCATTAGTATTGGGGATTTTAATGCTTCAACTCCAAAATTCATGGCTATAAAATAAACATTAATTTGAAATAACATCAAGCTCATATGAAAATAATATAATTACTATAGAAATTATAAATAACATACAATTTTGTAATTACAATTTTATGAATCTACTACAAACAACAACATACCATTTAAAGCTGGGAAGTCATATGAAAGATAGTGCCTTGCTAATATTGCTCTTGTTTCTGGTGTAACTGCAGGAGGATGGAAGTCTTTTGATATCTCTTGTGTTACACCAAATCGTTTTTCAAACCATTCTAATACTGGACTCCACTTCTGCTCCTGTACAATTCTTAGTTCTTCCTCCTAAAAAAACAATACAATAATTTCTTAAGATTACTAAAACATTGTACAGTAGAAACTCAACTGTCCAGAACTCTGACAGCAGATATTGCTACAAGCCATATTGTTAACTGCAAGCATGTACTTATCAAATAAGATAAACTATTAATTGAAAGAAAATTTTTAAGATAAATGACAGCAACCATAAAATGCTACATCTGTTCATCAATTTTGATAGGTTACTTCTGTTCAATGTAGTTTGTTAGAACAAACAGATGAGTAATTAAACTTACATCTGAAAAGAAAATAATAGTATCTGTAGCAAGGTAGTCTAGCAGATGAAGTACAATATCTTGTTTCTTTAGCTTTCCTGGATTATCTAAAGCAGTGTTGCACAAAGCAGTCTGAAAAGAATTTTCTAATGTGTTATTATAAAAAAACACTTGTTAAAGATAGGGGGTCATGTGTAATTTATTTATTTAAAATACAATTGACATTTATTTTATAATTCTAAATTAAAGAACATTCTTACTGTGTGTCTATCAGTGTTTTTAAAGTAAATAGAGAATAAAATTTAATGATTATAAATATTTTGTATTAGGTATTCTAATGATATTCTTATTTACTCTATAAGAATTGTTATTTCATTAAAATTTATGCCATACCAAATGCATACTAGGTTGTGTAATGACATCTTGTTGTGCATCCCACTCAGCGGCTATTGCACGTGCTAATCCCTCTGTATTTACACTAAATATTTGGCCATTAGGGGTTTTTAATCTGCGATGATCCAGTGTTACTTCCCATTTGTTTTCATTTTGGATAATGTCTGCTCGCCGGTAGAAACGCTTTCTGTTGGCTTGTGAGCAAAAATATGGAGGTTTATTTAATTTTAATACAAAATAAAATTTTTTTAATACTAATGAAAGGAATAAGATCCTTAATTGTATGCGTCGTAGTAATGGTACATAAAATGTATTGAATTGCTACTGAGATTAATTACTTATTCTACTTACCATAACATCTACTACCTTTTCCAAAATCAATACTTAAAACTGAATGCAAAAATTTTCTTTGTAATTTAGTCGACAACATTTCAATTTTTATTTTTGATAATTCATGAGTTTTAGTCTTCTATAATAAGTTTAACACAATTTTCACCACTAAAAGTATGAACAATTATTATCAGAACATATCATATGTTTTGGAACTAGAATATGACATTGACAAATATAATTATGCTGTTAAGAGATTAGAGAATGCGTTCTTGACATATGTCACTTGGTCATGACCAGTGATGCGAAAACGTAGCTGTTATGTTACTTTATCAATCGACACAAGAAAAAGTAACGTAACTGTTTATTTTTGGAAGATTTACTTTTGTTTTCTGAATATAACTAGTGCAGATACATAATCTAATATATAAAATTCTCGTGTCACAATGTTCATTTCCATACTCCTCCGTAATGGCTCAACCGATTCTTATGAAATTTTATATGCATATTCAGTAGATTTGAGAGTCGGCTACTATCTATTTTTCATCCCCCTAAATTATAAGGGTTGTCCATCCTAAACATTTATTTTTTATTTTTTACACAAGTTTTTATATTTCTATTTTCCTATGATACAGCATATAAAAATACATATAATCCCAAATTTTCACCCCTCAACAATCAACCCCTAATTTTTAATGGCAAAATATTTAGGTGGCAAAACGAAGTTTGCTGGGTCAGCTAGTATTAGATTAAATTTTACTATAGCTTAAATGAAAACCATGCCTTCATAGCTGTACAAATAATTACCAATTTGTTTCCGCACTAGCTTGGTGCGCATTTTATTACCAGTAAGAAATTGCAGTATTTTATAGAAGAAAAACAGTAAAAGGTGACATAAGGTTGTAACAACGCTTATATAGAAAATAATTAATAAATGTATATTCATCTTTATTATATATTTAAAGATTTTATTTTAATAAAACAGTTTTTCGTATAGATTAATAATTTTTAATCTGGGGTTAAAGCCAGGTAAACTAAATAATTTTCTAAATAGTCTGTGGGATTTTTAATAAAGTAATAGTAGATTTTGGCAACTTGTATTATTGTGAAAACTGTAGATCTATTAGATAATTCAGTAAAACATTAGTTTCTGTGTATCCTTTAGTTTTCGTAAACATCATATTGTTTTTTATTGATTGTTGTTGCTAATTAGTACTATAACGATGTCTGATATGGATTTTGACGTCTAGCTTTCGAAAGTGTTTTGTGTGTTGAATAGGACAAGTGACGCGCCATTGTGTACATATAACGCTGTGAAAGATTTCTATAAATACTCTACTAGCTACTATAGCTATTCAAAAACCCAAATTTTCGCTCATATTTGTGATGTACCCGCATCCCATCAGCGCGGAAGAAGAACAGAAGTCGAATTTGATACCGAGTGTTAATCTCCTCCACTCCAAAAGAAAAGGAATATTCATACACCCTTCTGCTATGTACAGAAGTAGTGTACCGTGCACAAATATATGTCTACCGTTAATAACGAGAAGTTTGTGTGGATAAAGAATATATTGACCTTAAAAGATGAAACTTTTACAAAGTGGTCGCCTGGAGGCACTAAGCAGTGCACTGTCCATATTGAATGGGGACAGTGCCGTGCAAGGCCGCATAGAAAGCTACAGCTGTAAAATGGCTGGTGGTGAAAAAGCTTTCTATAAAAAATTCACTGCCGCGGGAGAGACAACCCACAATCTCCAGGCTTTGTCTCCACCTGAGAGTGTGTCTTATAGGTAAATTGTCACATTATTTTCTTAAGACTGAAATAATGTATACATTTGTTTAGTTTATGCAAACACTTAAATTGGTTTTTTAAATTATTTTTACATACATACTTTATAATCTTTTAGCCGAAGCCTATCCGGTGATGAAGACGGTATCTTATGTGATACTATATCTCGGAAAACATTATTTTACTTGATTGCCACTTTGAATGCTGCTTTTCCAGACTATGATTTTTCAATGGCAAAGGTAATTTTCAAATTATTACTTTGAGTGTTAAAAATCAAACTTAATGAGCTAGATAGTGCAACATTAAATAGTTTATCATATCTTATGGCTGAAGTAGAATGGAGTCAAATGTTTTTCTTATTAGACAAAATGTACATCAAATTAATGCTGATATTTGCTTTACAAATAAAATACAGTGGTTATAAAGGACGGGTGGAAATATTTATAAACTACAATTTAAAATCAGCTTGTTGTACTTTGCTTGTTCACCATTTGTGTTACAAAACTTCATTTATTTTTAAGTGTTACATGTACCTTATCACTGATAAATTTACCATAAATTTATGTTTTATATCCAGAGTAGTGAGTTCAGTGCGGAACCATCACTTACTTGGGTGCAAAGTGCAGTTGATGCTGCTTTATCAGCTGTTGGTGGAGTTCGCTGGCGACAGCTTAGGCCAGCTCTTTGGGCAGCTATAGATGAGGAGATTCAACTTGCTGACTGCAGAATTTATAGTTACAACCCAGACCTGGCTAGTGACCCCTTTGGAGAACCAGGCTGCTTATGGACTTTCAACTTTTTCTTTTATAACATCAAGCTTAAACGTCTTGTTTTCTTCACTTGCAGAGCTATGAGGTAAAATTTTAGTATATTACACCTACTTTCCTTGAGATTTATTATAAAACTTGTGTCCATAGAATGTTCTAATGTACATTATAGAAGAAAACACAGGTTACAGAAAAGTTAACTCATTTAATTTAATAAGTTATAACTTTAATTATTTAATTTCAGCCCTGTGTGTGCTGACTCTGGTGTTGACTTTGCTATGGATGAAGATGAAGAATATGCCTAACAATGGATATATAATAGTCCAGTTATTATATTTCGTTTTTCTTACATTTATTTGTGGTAAAATACTACTAATTAGTTTTTTGTAATATTAACACTATGTTTGTAATGTCTATAATTAAGAAAGGGTGTGAAATTATTTCTCTTATACTTATTACACATTGTTATTGCATAAGAAATAACTAATAGTTGTTATATATAATAATTTTTCCTTTTAATATGGTGGCCTATAAAGTTTTAGAACAAGAAAAGATCTCAATACTATGCACAAATTTTTGACTGCTCCACCTTGTATATTTGATTTTTAAAATCACTTTAGAGGCACAATCCTCTTATAAAATATAAATACCAAAGTCACCTTAATTGTACACAAATGCACAGTTACTAATTTCACAATTTAAACTAAACGTCCAAATTGTTAATTAGTTAAATATATCTTTTTAATTATAAAAAAATATACAAATAGCTATATTAAACAAATATTTACTAATATTTTAAGTATTTCAGATGCTTGATGACTTCTATAGTGTTATTTTGGTTATCAATCGAGCAACAGTTAAATGTTAGTTAGGGCTATGGTGTTAATGGATGTCTGTAGTTCCGCCTATTGTTTTGAGGCGTTTTAAGTAAAACTTAACTTCAATAAATTTAATATCTGTCGGAATTATGTTGTTTTTATTTATTCTATTAAGAGTTATGTGTTTCTTTATATAAAGTATAGAGAAAGATGAAATAAAGTGAAGCATTCTTTTTTTTTTTTCAAAAAAATATAATTAAACAATCAAAATATAATATCTTTATAGAACTATACAACAGTGAAAAAGGGACTCTTGATAAAAAAAACTTACAAGTCAATAACTAAAGTCATTTTGAAAAATATGTACATTGGGCGTTTTCCACTATTTACAAAGTCCACATTCCTTATAATAATTATTTTATTTATAATATAAACTTATTGAAATTGATTTATCGGTCAGCATGTGATACAATAAATTAAATAATAATGCTTATAATACCTGTCATTTAGTTAGAAGACTACCTAACCACGAGACATGTTTTTGAAGGCAATCAAAACCCTTTCAGTCATTAAATACCATTTTGAACAAACAATTCGAAGCTATACACGACATAACATCTTAAAATCATTCACGCTTTTAAACGTAAACAAATTCAACAACCTTTGTCACTCATAAGTGGAGTAAGGTTTTGTTTCATCGTACTATGTCTTAAAATTAAATTCATTTTTAAATGAAATAAAAATTTAGCACTATTATATCACTTAAACTCGATACTTTTAATTATGACATGTGGAAACGCTCTTAAAAATGCGTTTCCTTTTGAAACAACAGGCAGAACGGTGTTGACTATATTTTTCAGACTTGTTCACAAAATGGCATACGAAAGTTTATCAGACTACCTCGTATAGGCATAATACCACCCATAATAACCTGATTGTTTAATACATAATATTTCAATTACGAATACTAACTTTTAATTTTAGCATTAAAAAAATTATTTTAAAATCTCTAATGATTAAGTATTCTGTCGTTATACTTTGGTTAATTATGATGATTATATTATCAATGTCTGCTGGTGTTGCTATATGCTACAAAAAATTAATTCATACTTTTTCGAATCAGCTTAAATATCCTCAGATACTGATAATATTTTAATTTACGTAATCAAGATATTATGTCGTATAAACACTTCTAAATGTTATTTTGTTTTAGATCAAAGTTACTTAACAATTTATACATGATAAGCGCCTAGTATTTACTAGGAAAATAAATTGATCAAAACCTAAATTAATGAAAGGACGTCAATTTTAATTCATTATAAAATAAACTATTTTTAAATATGATCGTCGTTAACCTCCTATTGGATAATTATATTAAATCTGTGAGTGGAGTCTTGTAGGACTGGTTTAAAATTGAAAGACACGATGATTTATTGCTATCATCAGAAGTCTTTAAATTATAACCCAATACCAGCTTTAGATGGGACCTTCACTGCCACCATGGAAGAGAGCAGATGTTGATTATGGTCGTTTTTCCGCTGGGGGTGTGAGCGGTTGAGTTGCAGGTTCAGAATCTGTTGGCGGAGCGGGTGCAAGACATGCGGGTTGTGCGTCGTCCGGCGAGCGCAACTTTGCACGTGGCCGCCACGCGTCTAATAGAGCCTCGACGCGCTCTTCAGTAGGGCCCCAGCGTGCGAACCCAGCTGCATTTTGCAGCCATACTACCACCGTGCCACCACCCCATCTGAAGTATACTTCATTTCTGAAATACAATAGTACAATACATTAGTAAAAATGATCCGACTTATTTAAAATATTTCGGATTAAGACCAGGCATTTGTAGATGAAAATATTATTACCCAGTATCTAACCAAATATTAAAATATTTTTATTTTACCTTAAAAATTTACAAAATATGAAAAAATTTAAGAGGTTAGATAAAATAATTTAATATACTTTATTAAATAGTCGAATCTAAAAATAGCCCAAACATTGACGATGATTTTGATTGTCAGTCTGTCTGAGTCCACCGATGGACATAGACCTCCCTTAAGTATTTCCAAATCGACTGGTTAACTACGATCTGCACCCAGCAGCTCCCTGTCGCCCCGACTAGGTCGTTTGTCCAAAAATTAAAGTAGCTTAAAAAGTAAAAATATAACTTACTTTGGCAGGACATGTTGGAAACCATGACGATATTCGTGTTCAAATGCAGGAATAACAACCTAGAATTTAATTATTTTTAAGTTCTTCATTGCTTAAGAATTCATTGTCCGATATCAACAATCGAAATAGCCTAAATCATTGCAAGGAATGTTATTAGATTGTGGCTTTCAAATGGTGAATGTTCCCATATAACATTTTTTTATTAATCTGGCTTTGATTGCAGTGTACGAGTACGTTACTTAGCTTATTTAATAGTAACTGGAATTAAACAAATAATTACCAAAATATCTTTACCATGAAAATTTAATTTTAATGAACTTTAACTAATTACTAGCCTGTTTCCGTTTGAAGTGGCTCGCCTGAAGTTTGTGCAGTGCGTGAGTCTGTCGATCGGGCCACTCGGGTAATAAAACGACAAAACTCAGCGGCTCAGCGGAGTCCTGTAGTAACCTCTCCATGTGCCGTAGAGCCGCCTCTAAAAGCTCTTCGCAGTACGGCGGATGGGCCACCAACGAGCCCGACACTGGACGGAGCTCCAGAAATGGACTGCATTTACAAACATAACTTTATCGCTTAGTGGAAAAAAGTAAACAGCAACTTAAATATGTATAAATTTGCTATGTTAAAAATTAATTAATTAATAAAACACACAAACACTGAATTACCTAATAGAATTAGGTAATTCAGTGTTTGGCATTATTTTCTTTCAGATTTTCACATTGCATAATATAAGTTGGAAGTGCATATATTTACATTCTTAGTTATAATTCTTATATATAAATCATTTTTCATGTTTTTCGCCAGGACATATCAAGCCAAAAAATATATAAGAACTGAATACTCCACTCACCCTCGCGATCCAAAGTAAGAGTCGGTATCGGCGAACGCAGAGCAGTACTGGCGGAAATAGCAATCCAGAGGACTTGCAAAACATTCAAATGTAACGCCGAAACAACGGTGCAAGCATTCAAGAACGGGTACAGGTGCCGCCATCTGTGCGAGGTGTGCGTCCCCACCACCCGCGCCCACCCATGCCGCATAACGCCGCAACAAGCACCACACGCGTGACAGAAACTGTTCAAACTTCTTATCGTCGAAGCAACTATACCGATAGAGATGCTCCTGTAGCCAGATATTATATTACTCGTTAGTATACTTTTTATAAATAAAAACTAAGTCTGTCTATCTTTTGCTTTTTTGATAACACTGAAACTAACGAACAAATTTGAATGAGTACGGAAAAACATGTTTATATCATTGTAATAATTACAGGATTTAAAGGGAGATCTTTAGATATATGAAGTATTCATAAATATATTTGAATCTTTTTTGTTTGGGGGAGATTGTTCATGCTCACATGTAATTTGTAGGCAATAAGTAGGCTTTTAATTTTGCTTACCAATTTCTGTAAGTACGCTGCATTTAAAACTTGGGTTTCTCCGAGGTACCGTAACAGCACTTGGTCCCGATCCAAGAAATGTTCCACAAGCGGCGATCGCGGAGCTGGCAACGCAAACTGAACTGGATAGCACCACACTTTACGTAATGCAGCCTGTTGTAGAGGAGCTGGCATCTCCTAAATATCATAAACATTTACATAAATTGTTAATAATTATAGTCAGCCAGGTAATAAACAACCAACACTTATAATAAATATATGAGACACCAGGTAGAATCTGTTAAATCAATACATTTTATAAAAACTGCTGCAAGGTTTATTAAGATGATACTTCAAATAACTGAATTTCGCTACTAGTTGCGAGTTCATAAATCTATTCTAAAACTATGACAGGACTGTGAAAATGTTAATCCTTTGAATTAAAAATTGTCCCAAATATTCATTTTGATGAGTTTTTTTG